>CALSBZ010040036.1:3114-14700 GCA_943591055.1 Gobionotothen gibberifrons | reverse complement strand
GGCGCAGCGGGTCTGGTGGAATAGCACCCATTGACTAGAGTGGCCGCTTCCGCTAAAAACCCAGCAGACGGAACGTAGCATGGCGTGGCGTGGCATGGCGCAGACGCTCCTGGTGGGATCAGGGGGTTAGGAACCGACTAACTCCCCTTGTGTGTATGTACAGCTCTCAACATGCCCAGACTTGGAGTGATTTTCACCTCTTTTAATACTTTTCACCTCATTCTGAAAGAAAGAAGTGAAATGTGCCAACGTGACGGCCAACTTGGTGTGTGGCAACAGTTGACAACAGAGCACTATAGTGGGAGTGCTACCTTGCCAGACTGTAATTGACTACACAGCCTCACAGCACACGGCAGGTGGAAACAGTTGTACTCTTTCCTATTGTGTTAGCAGCTGAAGTTTCATGTTTATTTGCTTTGCTGCTGGCGATATGCTAATGAAGTTATTGTTGGCGACAGAGCGCTGTGATCCCAGAGCTGCACTTGAAATGCATCTCAAATTAATTGCTTTTCCTGTTTGATCTACCGTTTCTACTCCACGAAAAGTTTCCCTCCTACTGTAGTGTTGTTCAACTTAGTTTAGTTAGTTTATTTAGTTTATTTATTTCGATCGTGTTAAACCAAAGAAAATGCAAATGAAACAAAAGGTGATACACACATGATACAGTACTATACAAATGAATGCAATAACCAAATGAAATATGTAATTAATAATTTAATAATCTGTCTCATATCAATAAACAACAAAGCTTTAATTACACGTCCGAAAAGGGGTCGGAAGAAGTTTCCACTTATTTAATCCGACCCCTTCTCCCTTTTTTTCTTAATATATGTTAACATACAATATAAATGTATACTTATAATCTTGAATAATTTATATAATCATTCAAATAATATATACAGGCAAGTTAGGAGAATGGTCTCTATAACTTCATTCAAGTCTTGTGTGTTGATAAATCCATTTTCTTTCAGTCAAAGCGCACCAAACGGTAGCTAGCTTCTCTTTCTGACACCGAAACATCTCTTGCCGTAGGTTAATTGCCACGTCAGAGCAGCCGACCTCCTTTGCCAGCGTCGAATGCATCTTTTCTTTGTCTTCTCGCGTAAAAAGAAGAGAAATCAACAGCGAGGATCCTGAGGGCTGGCAGCCGACGCTGGCTCCGTGCCGGCTTTCCACAGAAGACTCTTTCATTCGCAGCAGGCTTTCCTCAACTGGGGATGGAGCTGGATTTTCATGCATTACACCAGAAAATCACTTCCAGTTTCAAACCTGGGTGTCACTCTTTTCTTCAGTGGAAACATCTGGCAGCTTCACTCAGATGATCAGCAGGATGTACGCATTTAGAGGATCGCTGCAAATCACTACCTTAAGCAAAAATATCTGCTTTCATCAAACTACATAATCCATGCCTCAGGTCGGCCTATGCAAAGAAGAAGATAATCCCAGCTCTGTTCCCTTTCACTGGTGTGTGAATATGTGGATTACTCTTTCTCATACACATTCTTATTTACTCTGAAAGACATGAACGAGTTGGCATTCAAATATGAGTCACTTTTAAAGGCCAAAAGCTCTAATCATTACTTGAAGGAAGTAGTAGTCGTCGTTTACTCACATCAAACTGCCACGCAAGTTAATATGTGTTCATATATCTGCAGAACACAATGAATGACATTTTTTAAGCCAGATTAGCTGTATAATATGCTATGGATAGCCAGGACATGTTTAAGTAAGCTTCCATGGTTCCCAGAGGAGTCATTTGATAACACTTTTGTATTCAATGCCATCAGGTTTTAATATAATACTTTGGTTTATGACAAAAGAAGTGCAAGCAAGTGATCAGTGTTTCGTGTAAACTCATCAGCATTCATTTATTGCAAGCTAACAAGATGATGCACCTGGTAGTTCTAACGGCCCGTCCACACAGCAGCGTTAAAAAATCTTCCAACGCTTCTGCCCATTCACTTTGAATGGGGTGACGTCACGTTGCCTCACTTTTCGCCGAACTGCATTGTGGGGAAGCAAAGCGAAGATTTCCAGGATTTTCAGGATTCAAAAGTTGAGCAATGTTCAACTTTTGAAGCTGAGGTGGAAGCGTCAGCCAATCAAATCCCGTTTATGCAAATCTGACAGTACAAGCGCTAGCCAATCAAACCGCGTGCAAGCTGGGAGTGACATACCGCAGTTCATTTTCTACATTCCTAAACATGGAGGAGAAGTTAGTTATTGTGGTAGCAAATCACCCGGTTCTTTATGACCAGTCCCTATTAACTTACCGGGATCCAAACCGGAGGAGCCAGGCATGGAGGGAGGTGGCAGAGACAGTGGGTGAAACTGGTAGGTTTTCGCCTGTTTGGGGATTTTATATCCAGTTTACTTCGTTTTAACATTGCTATTGCTTTGTATGTCGGGGGCGGGACATTCATGTGATTGGTTGTTGCTCGCAAAAAATCCCCAAGCTTCAGACAGGCCCACCTCCAAGATTTCTTTAACGCGGCTGCTGGACGTACCGTGATACCTTCCAAACATTGACCTATTAACATCTTAGCACGATGTTGTTAGCATTTAGCTCAAGTGTAGCCCACCTAGTGTTTTCAATGTCAATCATTTTTAAATCCTCAATTCCTGAAGCATCATGTGCCGAACTACCACATCACTTCTGACTGTCACCTCTTACACCTCTGATGAGTTTGCCCTCTTGAATGTATTGATTCCAGTCAGAGATGAGTCCCTCAGCATTATCCGTCCTCATCTGAATGTCCTTGAGTGTTTTGACATTTGACAGTTGGGATGAAACCTTTTTTTTTTTCCTGCATTCAGTCGCTGTTTCAACTTGCACCATTTTAAACCGAATCAGACCTTTCTTAACTGTCAATGCTGCAAGGTCATACCTCCACTGTATGATTCTGTCCCACATTGAATACTGTTTGACAAACTGGTCGTTAGCTTGTGCCACAACCCTGGAACCCATAGAACAGCTGCACAAGAGAGCTATCAAGGTGTTTGACAGAAAGCCTTATTCATACCACCACTGTACCATCCTTGAAAAACACAATGTCTTGAGCTTTGACAATTTTAAGTCTTTTATAAGTATGTTCTTTATTTATAAATGTTTACATGGACTGCCCCCCCTCCCTTAGGGGAATTCATCCACAGAAAACACTCTGGATGCTGCACTATGTCAGCAAGCAGAGGAGACTGTGAAGTCCACCGCAGACGGACCACTTTCAGTCAAAATGTCCTCTCCGTTAAAGGCAGCTCTTTCTGGAATAGCCTCCCAACTGAGATACGGGATTGTCCCACTCTCAATAGCTTCAAAGGTCAATTCAGAGAATGGTTGAGAAACAAACAGACGTGCAATCACCGCTAAATGAAGCTTAGCGTAAATTCTTTCAGGAAGACTGGTTCCCACGCTCTCATTCACAATTCTCCCTCACTCACTCGCCCCATTTCTCAATTAGCAAAAGGTGCAACTCACCCCAGCTAAACCAATCGGCTGCGTCTTATTTCCAACAGCCAATCAGCACACCAGGCAAAACGTTTAAATCTGCTCTTCTCTCCCGCGTCAGCATCGTTCAGGAGAATTGATGCAACCCTCCTTCACCTCCAGCGTTCAGATCCAAGGCAGGACAGCCCAGATGAACCCTCATCACTCCGGATTTTATTTTCCCTTAGTATTCACCACCACCAGTGTCCAGACCCCGGGGGGGGGGTTTCTCTTTTTAGTCGGCTTCCCCTCCCCCCTAATTCATCACAGTATGATGGGGTCTAATCTCCAAAAACACTATTGCGCACACGGCAATACAAATGTTATCAACTTCAACTAAGTCTCTCCTGATTGAAATGCACTTTAACACAGGGGCATCTCCTCTTGCACTTGATATATCATAGCTGCTACATTGTACTGCCATGTGGTAAATACTTGTGTATGCTGCTCATGCTCTTTCTGCATATCATGTATTTATTTTTGCTATGTTTATAAATGTCATGTTCTTAAATGTTGTATGTGACGGGACTACGGGTGGAAATTAGCTCTGAAAGACATGAACGAGTTGGCATTCAAATATGAGTCACTTTTAAAGGCCAAAAGCTCTAATCATTACTTGAAGGAAGTAGTAGTCGTCGTTTACTCACATCAAACTGCCACGCAAGTTAATATGTGTTCATATATCTGCAGAACCCCAGAAAACGCTGACTTTTGTTAGCCACATTAGAGAAATTAGAATGTTTGTATGTTGGTTGTTCAGTAGGAACAATGATTTCAGATATTTATTCTTTGGATTACCAGGATAATTTGATGCTAATGTTCATTACGTTTATGACAAATAATTGCAAGCTTATTGTGTTAAGTGTTTTGTGTAAACTCATCAGCATTCATTTATTGCAAGCTAACAAGATGATGAACCTGGTAGTTCTTATACCTTCCAAACATTTACTTATTAACATCTTAGCACGATGTTGTTAGCATTTAGCTCAAGTGCAGTCCAACTAGTGTTTTCAATGTCAATCATTTTTTTACCTACGGATGGAAATTATCTCAAAGCTACAATCCGGCATATTTACATTTGAAGCATTCATTGTTTAAAGTGTTCATCAATGTGCATTGTCCCTTTTCAAATAAACGATTAAATGAAAAAATGTTTCTGGTCTTCAGATCGTTTCTATCTGGCCTGCCACATTATGAATTACTTGCGATTGTGAGTCTATTTACACGGCACAATCAATGAGGCAGCTAATAAACAAATGTAGCAAAACATACACTAATTAATCAGTCAATTAATTATGCATTATTCTGTCTTTGCTCGCTGAATATATTTCCACTTTGACAATGGATTTGTGAAATTGTCTTGAAGCCTGATATTGTTTTGTTTTCTAATTCAACTATGCAAAACCCAATTGGCACAATATGCTTGTTTAAATGTTGGTTTCTTTTAATAAATTCCAAATGCCCTGAAGTGTTTTCAATGGATTTAAGCGCTAATAGGAATGAGTGGAGTGGAAAGTGCTGCATTGACTTTTAACGTGACTCAACAGTGCAACAATTATAGCTTTTCCAATGGATTGTTTCATTATCATACTTCATTTAACTCTCCATTGTGCTCCTTTTATTTTAGCTTCATGGCCGATAAATAATACACAAAGCTATTTCAATCCCAAAACCCCTTTTCAATTAGAAATGAATTATTTAGGAAGCAATCTCCGTGCCACTCCAACGTCTTTCATTGCCCGTTTGATTAGTGATTGTTTGTTCATGGGCCTAATAATGTTTAATTATTGCTGACTCTGCGATATAAAAGTGAGCTACTGTGAAATAAAAAGCCCCGAAGCAATTATAATGTCACAAGTTATTACTCTGTTCTTCTTTCTTTCTTTCTTTCGCAGCTCGCCAGCGGTGCTTTCGGCCAAGAAGTTCAAACATTTCATCTCGCAGTGAGGAAGAGGAGCAAGCAATTAGACCCATGCATAAAGAAGGGCCAGCAGGCTGTCATCGAGCCGGGTTCACAACAAGGTCGAGAATTAAATACCGTGCTTCAGACAGAAAAAGCACAATTGTGTCGAGGAGCAAATGTCCAGAAGATCATGCACATGTCCCAGCATGCATCAGCTTGAATGATTTATGTATACGTGACAGCATGTTTCTCGCTGACCTATTTATGACTCAAACTGAAGCTAATAAATGATGTCTTGTATTATTAAACGCTAAAGGTATGACCCAACATGCAGAGTTTTTCCCAATGCGTCATTTAAGCCTGGATTCTCCACATTCCTGTATTGTGTCCTCCGTAGATCAGTGCTTCTCAAACCTTTATCAGTAGTGTTCCCCCTTTGAAACATTTTCTCAGCCAAGTACCCCCTGACCGACCCCGGACATGTTTGACAGAAAAAGCCTATATAAATAATTACAATATAGTGATGTTCCCTCAGTGTGTGATTTAGTAACTCCTTCATGCATGAATTACAACAAACTAAGGATGTTTTCATCTTTATGCATGAAAAAAAAGATTTTTCCAAGGAGTTTTTCAATTGAATTAATATATGAGGAGCTCTTTTCCAAAACGCTATATATCCATTTTAATAGTTTTCAGGAAAATGACATTTTTTACCTAGACCCACACATTTTGTTAATATTAAATTTATATATATATATATATATATAGGATATATAGCGATTTGGCATGAAACGTTGATAGAGCAGTGAATAGGTTCAGTACACAGCAAAATGGCACAACAAACTCAATTTTCAATTTGGCTTTTATAGCGTTTTGGAAAAGAACTCCTCATATGTTAAACAAACCAATGAACAAAATGATATATTATTAAAAACTATAAATACAATACACAAATGTAACATGTTTATATGATGGTTCTAGGAATATTTTATATAAAATTGTGTTTTCTATTTAACTTATTGTACTAAGATTATTTTGTAATCATGCATGGTATTTTTTTAATTAACCTTTTTATTTATTTTTACCTCACGTACCCCCTGTAGTACCGCAACGTACCCCTAGGGGTCCGCGTACCCACATTTGAGAACCACTGCCGTAGAGTATCAAATATGATTCTTTGGGATACAACCTTATCCACGCGCCAGTTTGAAGTGACCACTATTCTGTATCAAATGTAAATCTTTCAAATCAATTCAATGAAGACTTCAGAGAAAAGGTGAATTGAAAAACACGCTGAGGACAGGTATATTTAATACCTTTCTCCCTGACCTTTGTTGTCCGTGCTGCAGCTGCTGTTGGAGTGAAGACGGAGCAGATCCAGGATCAGCAGAACAGGAGGAACTCAGCAGCTGTTTATCACCGGGGATGGGAAAGGACGGACAGGTAGGTCACTCTCAACACTCCCCCCCATCACTCTTTCTCTCACTCCATACGTTACTGATGGCAGAGGGGCTGCAGGTGAGATGTATTTCAACCTGCAGTAACTTTGGGTGCAGCAGAAACCAGCTAACACTGAAACACTGGGACTTAAACATTAGTATGATGCATTTGTTGCTTTGAATCATCAATCGTTTGGATTTCCTCGTCTCCAGCTAAATGCCTTGTTCATCTCCAGGATTACAGTCACAGTTGTGATCATATTGCAAATGAAAACGTCCTGATTTAGCTTAGGAATTGTTTGTTATGGAAGTAGATTACAATAAGTAAAGTGGATTAATTAAGTAGTTTTTTCTGGGTGTGAGTTATTGCAACCTGATCTCACCAGAATGCGTACAAATGACAGGACTTTGCAAAGTCATGCAATAGATGCGCAGAAGTCCGTTTTAGCGTGCATATGATTCGCTGATATTGCACCTCAAACATTGAAACAAAGAGCTCTGTGGCTTCAGGCTTGATCGCCGTTCCAATGACAGTTTTAATGTTTGCGGTGCAATAAACGACACAGCAGCTTATTGGGTTATGGTTAGGGTTAGGGTTAAATAAATGGCAAAGATATGTAGAAAATAAACGCATTTAAGATACGTTCACAACAAACGTAACGTGGGAGAAAATTGTAGAAAAAAGACATGCGTTCATAACAAACGTAACGTGGGCGTATCATATGCACGCAAAAACGGACTTCTGCGTATCTATTGCACGCCTTTGCAAAGTCGTGTCATTTGTACGCAGACTGAAGAGAGTGGGCTGGCTATTTTACCTTTCAATCCAACATCATTTAAGGACTTCCTCTGATTTTGCATTTGCATGTTTCAAATCAATCTGGGAGAATATATACATTTTAGGCTGTTTCGTATTTGTGTCTGAAGAATGTAAATCATTGATTTTCTACATCTGTTTTGGTCTTCATGATCACTGACTTGGCTTTATAGTAGCTAATTGCTAACTTTATCTGTCTCTAGTGTTTTACTGAAAACATCTGCTCACTGAGTCGATGAAAATGGTGAAGTTCAGGGCAGGTAAACCGAAATGAAGAACTAATAGATGCTAAAACGTTTAGTGGTGTTCGCAGGTAACTCGTGAAAGTTATTTGCAGACGCATCCCCTTCACTTTCACACACAGTTGAACCTAATTAACTCATTTCCAGGACATTGTTAAAACATGTGTGGCAATTTCATGGCTGTTGTGTTTTGTGTGAAACCACATTTAATTAGAAACCGTTTAGTGTGAACAGTTTCAACAACAGGCTCATTACAGGCGTACAAATAACGTTCACAGCTGACGGTTTATTTAGCCAAAATAAATAATACTAATTTGCTTTTTTATTCCAGTCTAGCTCATTTGGATAATCCAATCCAAAAAGAAACAGATCATAATTTCTCTTAAACTTAAAAACAGGACCCAGGGTACAAGGATTGCAGAGTTTACAGTGTGATGAGTGTGGAATGATGACTTTTATTAGTTCACCAATTACAGGAACATATGAGTGAACAGAAGAGAGATAGAGAAAGCTATTCATCATTTAGAAGTACAATAACTGGTAAATACTAATATTATAATGTCATGTCCTTCATATGATTGGATTCTTTAATAATCATTATTACATGGCTTAGTTGAATACTCGATTCTGATTGGTCAATTCAGAACACGTGACACGTTGTTAATCCAGAACAGACAGACCGCTGTCAAGGACTTATTGACCGTTGTTAAGGACGCTCACATCTGCAGAAAGAAGTCCGTTCGATTTAACTGTATACAGTTTGGCCGTATTCAAACCGACAAGACAAGAGGGACAAGAAAACAGCGGAGAAGTAACGGGGCAGAAACCCTCCTTTTTACTATAGAGTGGCGAAGTCTGAAAAAGTATGCATTGAAGTCAATGGAGAGAGAAAGATTATCTTTCCATCCCGTTTGAATTGTGCCACGAATTACACATATGATGTTTGTCAATCTTAAATAATAATTTCAAAAAAGTCACAGTTTGTCGTAAAACTGTTGAAATATAAGACTATGAAAAATACGCAACTAGAGAGACTACAAATCCCAGAGTCCCGGTCCTGCATGCTGGCTCTTAGGAACCGACTAACTCCCCTTGTGTGTATGTACAGCTCTCAACATGCCCAGACTTGGAGTGATTTTCACCTCTTTTAATACTTTTCACCTCATTCTGAAAGAAAGAAGTGAAATGTGCCAACGTGACGGCCGTCTTGGTGTGTGGTGCGAGACGGGAGAAGTAGTTCATTGAGCGGTTCACACAAACAAAGAGTTACTTCACAGTTTTACGACACATTTTTATTTGTTTGACTTGCAAAATGATCTTTTAAATTGACAAACATCATATGTGTAATTCGTGGCACAATTCAAACGGGATCGAAAGATAATCTTTCTCTCTCCATTGACTGCAATACATACTTTTTCCAAAATAAGGTCCCATGGACGTCCACCGGAAGGGGAGGGACTTCGCCACTCTATAGTATGAAGCTGCAGCGTCGGAGACTGCAGTTTCAGGACCGCACTCCTGGGACCGCACTCCTGGGACCGCACTCCTGGGACCATAGTTGTTTTGCAGCATCGCCACCTAGCGAATTGGATGCCCGCAAAAGTCCAACCAGTCTCATACACAGCGAGTCTCTTTAGACATTGTAATGCTTGTTGTTATTATATTTGCTTGGGGGGGGGCCACATCGTCCGACCGGCCCACTTCAGTACCGGCCAATCGGGATTCGTCCCGAACATCCCGATGGCCAGTCCGCCACTGCTTCAAGGTCAAATGGTGACTCATCGGGAACAGCTCATTGTTAACCCTGTGTGTGTGTGTGTGTGTGTGTGTGTGTGTGTGTGTGTGTGTGTGTGTGTGTGTGAAAGGAGGAGATGGAGAGGTAACCTGAAGTATATTTCAGCCTCAGAGACAGTAATGTCTTGTGTTCAGCGCCAGGTATGAGTCAGCCGTCGTAATGACTCGGCGGCGCAGAGGTGTTTGCGTTTGTGACCCAGATACTAACGGGACACACTGTGCGGGTCATTTGTCCAACACTGCCTGTCCTAATGGCTTATTAAAATAACAACCTAAGCCAACAAAACAAGCTAGTGCATCATAACAGAGCCTTGATAGCTTCTGTTGTTCCCAAATAATGTGATATTTCAGTACAATAAGCAAACAAGAACATGGGGAATAGGATTGTTTGTATTTCATCTCTCTGTGAAGTGAGCTGCTTAGTAACCAAATGTCGTTAAAATGAAATAAATTGACATTTCTTTATTGTACCATGTGCTAGTTTGACAGTTTAAATACATCACTATAGAAGTAAATGACCAGAAAAACTAAACATTTTTCCATTCTACAGATTTAATTTGGATTTAACATCTGGGAAAACCATTCATATTTGTATCTTTAATTAACTTATGCAGTAAATTACACATGCAGAATGGACAGAGAAGCATAGTGAAAATAGTGAAAAATGGTAAGTTATTGCACACAGAGATGCTGTTGCACAATAAATGAATGATGTGGAGACCTAAATATCTCTAGAACTGCCTGATTGTATGAAATAAGTGGCTTTTATGTGTGTGCATTCACTTGCTATATGCTCGAATAACGCTTGTAAACTAAGTGGTCCCAGCTCCAGACCCTTTGGCCCCAATAATTGGACATTGATATCGTGCATAGCTTTCAAGTACTGTACATTCAAAAGGCCAGCAATATTACAAAAGTCAGACTATGTATTTTTGTATTCATAAAGCAGGTTTTTAAACGGCTTTTGCAACTGCAAGCTTCACATTTCTACATAGAAACAACCTTGAGCCTAATTCTGTGAAAACCACAGAAAGCACATTTTTTAAAACTACCTTTTGTGGCTTATGGATGTAACAACTTGCATATAAGTGCTGCTGATGTGTTTTTCTAACATTTGAGCTTGTAAACATGTTCAAGTTGGAACCTGAAATACATAATGAACCTGGAAATGAGCATAATCTGTCCCCAGAACACAGTCATGTTGAAACTGTTGAGTACATTCACTCATCGTGTCATTTGAAGCGTCAAAAGTGGAGCCTCTTTATTTCCCTGTCGAGTGCAGGCACAGAAACACACAGATGGAAACACCTCTGTCGTGACTTCACACTGAACATTGTTTCTGCTCTCATCCCTGCTTTACACACGCCTCTGTGTTGCTTTTAACACCAGCTACCAAAAGGACTCAGAGGACTTCCTTTCCCCTCACTGAAGTCAAATCAGACGAAACGATAAAAGGTGAAAGGCTAAAAGAAGGAATGTCTGACTACTGATTTCTGCAGCTAATCGCCCATAGTGCTCTGCGGGTAATGCGTGTAACCTTCTGGACTTTAACAGCGGCTTATTGGCTGCAAGTGACAGTCGAGCGCCGCCTCTCAAGGCTGTGTGGAGATACGCTGTTTAATATGCATGGACTCACTAATTACAGCCCTCTTACTCTAATGATGTGGCCTTGAGACCGGCATGCAGAGGGATGGGCTCTCATATGAAGCCATACACACACACACACACACACACACACACACACACACACACACACACACACACACAGTCAAACACACACACACACACAGTCAAACACACACACACACACACAGTCAAACACACACACACACAGAGTCAAACACACCCACCCACACACACACACCACACACACACAGAGTCAAACACACCCACCCACACACACACAC
>CALSBZ010040035.1:9009-27710 GCA_943591055.1 Gobionotothen gibberifrons | reverse complement strand
AAAAGTAGAAGTACTCAGATCTTGTACTTGAGTAAAAGTAGAAGTACCAGAGTGTAGGAATACTCTGTTACAGTAAAAGTCCTGCATTCAAAATGTTACTCAAGTAAAAGTAGAAAAGTATTCTCATCAAAATATAGTGAAAGTAGCGACAGTAAAAGTACTCATTCTGCAGATTGGCCCAAACAGTTTTTAAATGTTTAATTAAATGAGAAAGTAGAGACATTTTCTCATAGACTTCTATACAATCTGACTTCCTATGCAGTGGAGTGGCCCCCTGCTGGATGTTAGAGGTACATGCAGTAAATCAGATACATTGATCCTTCATTGATCCCACATTCAGGTGTTATAGCAGAACAAGAGAGAAACACAGGTAGGACACATGAGAATATACACAGGGATATAAAGAATAACAATAATAATAAGATGAATGATAATAACAAAAAAATGCAGTTAATCAATCCGCCCCCCCCCTCTCTCTCTTTGCTTTGAATCCACCTGTTTGTGTCCTCCATCATGCCGATACTCCTCAGCAGTAATGGGCTTTCTGTGGAGTGACACACACTCTCTTCACACACTCTACACACTCTCTCTGCAGCTCCTGATTGACACTGACATGCTTATAGTGGCCCCCTGCTGTGCACTGACATCCACTTTGCCACGGCTGTGAGTCTCATCTGATTGCACCTGTCAGCCTGTGTCCTTAAACCCAACCCCCCCCTCTAAACGATGACCTTTGCCTCTGTTTTCTACCTCTTTTCAGACTTCCTCTTGTTGTTCCTCCTGCTCCGCCTGCACCACATGGCACTCTCAAAGAAAAGACTCAACACGCGTTCATGTGATGTGGAACTAGGAGATGCTTTTCCTGCAGAACACGTGTGTGTGTGTGTGTGTTGAAGGTTAAAATGCAGAAATGTGAAATGAGTTTTGTTAAAATGTTGAAGCTCAAAAGCGTCTGCTGTGAAAGGGAGTTAGAAGCTGCAGTGCATCGCCCAATGAAGCAGTCATTGTAATTCATGTAGTGCTTTTACACTATAAAATAAACTATTACAACATTTAAAAAGAGTGCCTTGTCAAAAAAAAAGTAATTTTAAAGCCCTACGTTGGAAATATGTACCAAAAAGGCTAAAAGAATAAACGCACTGTCTTTTAAAAAACATCAAACATCAAATCGTGTTGTTTTGCTGACAAACAACAGGAGTTTGCAATAACTTAGAGAACAAATCTCCTCAGAGTGAAGGCTGTAAGTGCCACTTAGATCCAACTTATTGAATACATTCTGAGCATAAGGCCGGCTTTCTTACAGTCAACAAATCCCAAAACCAACAGAGTGTCAGATTTTTTCTTCTCGGTGACTTTTGTTTTGTGTCCAGACGGAGTGGCAGCTGCCGGATGAGCTGTGCTGAACATACTGCAGCTTTTAGCAGCAGATACTGTTCTATTTGTTATCTGCAGACTTTTTATTCATCATCCTTTTTGTTTGGCCTTGCTCCACTTTACTGTCCTCGGTTGGTGTTGTGCTATCTGACATTGCTCTTATCCAAAGCCACTTTCATCCTACATTTTGAATATTTGTCAAAACATCTGCCATGAAAATGTTACACAACAGCTACACTACTGCTTAAATAGAGCGGCATGTTTAGGAGAATGTGTTTGGTTGGTTGTAAGAGGGACGAGGTGCGTCACATGTTATTGTATATGTATGTATTGGTGCTCGAGTTGACTGCCATTTAATTTAATATAATATGCATATTTTTCGCCTTCTGTAATATATGTCTATATTTCTGTTGCTCTTGTATATCGATCTTTTAAAAAACATTCTGACTTGTCAAGAACATTTTAAATTGTGTATTCGTTGTGTCCTTTCTACTGTAGATGTATATATAAATATATATTTGCTGTTTATTGTTTTAATCGAACAAACATGGCCCTTAGTTTTATGGGAATTTGAATCCCCTATCGGAGCAACGGCTGATTGTTTTTGCTTATTTTGGCTTTGTCATTTTGTAATTTTTACTGTTTAATGCAATAAACATGATTTGAAGTTGTAGAAATATAATTAACTGTTATTTAAATAGCAATGTCTTACCTAGTCTTAAATCACTGTATCATTATAATTGACTGTATAAAATATGGAGGTGTAAGTCGCATCACCCAGAGCTTTATGAAAAGCCATTGTGAAGCTCAGAGTAGGCGGGTTCGGCCTTGGGGTATATTATAAATCTTTACAAACAATAAACCCTTACTCAATATTAGAATAAACAATCTCAAGCTTGTACAGGCGTGTTTTAAATATGTCAGCTTTAGTTAAAAGTTGTGTGTTTGTGAAGGATTGCATCGACTGGATATATGAGACTCAAATGATTCTGCAATACACATATCTTTTCATAGTGTTTATGTTGTTAAATGCGGACCCAATTACTTCAATTCTTTCAATTTTTTACAACACTTGAATGTGACAGCTTTTCCAGATGCTCAAAGTGCTTTACGAATACACATTACACACATATCATACATGTAATGGTCATTAGTGTGGAAATGATCAATTTGAGGGTGAACTTAATTTTGAATGTGTGTGAGACACTCTTGTGGGTAAATAAAGGTTAAATTATTTTAAAAAATAAAAAAAGTGCCTTTCATTCCACTCGACCAAGTGTTTTCTTGGACTTTGTTGCACCAGTCATTCAGACCAGAAGAATTGAGGGTGGCTTTTCTTCCTCCTTTTGTCAGCATGGTTACAATTAAGACTCCCAAATTCCTTTATCTGACCTCTGAACCCAACGTGTGATGAACCTATAAAGCAAAGTATCGATCTCTTTATAGATGTTTTACCATTTTAATAAGATTACACACACATGTTTACCCCTTCTCTACTATTACACGGTCACTGAGTGTCAGTGCACATGGAGGAAAGTGAACATTTTGATTACCCGGACACTGGGAGGATGGGATGGGGAAAACAAAGCACCCCCCCCACCCCCACCACCGACCCTGTGACCCCGCAGTAGGCGAACACTGAGTGGATCTACTCACTGCAGAGTTATCTTCATAATGACATCATAAACACACATTCAGGGACCATTCGTTGTGTTCAGTATTAAAGCCATATTTCACACAGTAAGAGCATTTTCACATTAAGGGTTGCACTGTCCATACATAAATACTGCAGTACGATGCACGTCTGAACACACAGCCATCAGAGTCCAGCCTTTTGGCCTCATCTCTAACCATTTACTCACATTATTATCATAGCTTGAACATAAATTCAGACACACACATTAACCCCTGACCTCTTCAGTGACTCTCAGTACCCTCAAGCTCGCATATGACGGAGATGGGAAATGTTAAATATAGGCCTTTAATTATTGTATTATGAGGAAAATCCAATATAAAGAAGTGTTGTCCAGAGAAGTTACACTATATGATATGGATCGGGAGTCAATGAGTCACATGACATGGAAGCTTTGATAAAAACTGATATAATTTTCTATTCAAATATTTATATCAAGCAGTAATCAAAAAATGTTTGCCACAAAAGATACTTTTAATTTTTTTGCATAGTTTTCACTAATATGGGCAAGCACGGAGGTATTGAAAATAACATCAGTTTTGGGTAATTTAAATAGTAATTTATTGATGTTTTTTTAGTGAAACCCTGTATGTAACAGCTAGGGGATGTAGCCTACCATCCTCTGACTGCCGACAATCTGTAAAACTGCTGGTGTTTGGAGTTAAATGCCAATCCTAATAGCCTACCAGGTTTCTAACCAATAGGCCTACTGTATCATAGCCCATGCCCAGACTAATTAGTTATTTCTAAATTGTCTCTATTATCATGTCATTTAAGACCTAAAAACAAACTCTGACGTGTAACTGCACACGTCAAATGTAGTTTGAAGGGTCTAAATGAATACGGGATGATAATAAAGGAACTTTTATAATTAAAATTAGTTCCCTAGGTTTTCTTAGTATTTTTTGTATTCATGTTGAAATCAGAAATCCTTAAAATGCCTTAACAAAATGCTAAATTGTTTTATGAAAGGGCTTATCAGTCAAATACATAACTAGGCTAGATACTTAAAATAGGCTTAAATAGACAGTTTAGGCCTGAGTGTCATGTGGTTTGACTCTAGGTTCAGATTATGAAATGGCTTCTTGTCCTTTCACAAAATGGCCCAATAGGCGCCATATTGTCTGCGCAGGGTATAGCTTTATATTCATAGTCATTTATTTGTTGACAGTAATACTAAGATGTCGGTTTAAATTTTGAGTCCGCGAACTGTTTTGTTATTAATAAGGTAAACGCCATCATGGCTTTTACCTTATTAATAACAAAACAGTTCCCGGACTCAAAATATAGTCCGCGAACATTATCGACCGTCGTTATCGACATATCCACCACCACTGGTCCTATGATCGAAACTAACCAAAGATATTCAGTTTAAGGTTCGCTTACAAAGTCGCCTCTTTTGTGGCTATAACACGTCTCTACGTCCACCCATTACTTTGTTACAACCGACGGTCGGTTCATAATATTATGGACAGTTTAGAAACAGACTTTACGAACGAAACAGCCCTTAATACAGCCGACTTAATCTACAGTCAGCAGGCGTGAATCACCATTCATTCAATGTTTCATTATGCTCATCCCAACCGTTAATTAGCTAGTTTGATCAAAACTAACTAACCATAGCTGTCCGATATCCAGGTTAAGGTTCGCTTATAACATCCTTTATATATATACCATCTATGATAACATCCCATTTTGTGGCAATAGATCGTCTCTACGTCCACATTTTGTCCCGAAACAGCGCCGCCGCCATTACTGTTATATCGGTCGGTTCATGCGATAAGTAAACAGACCTAATATCCAAACAACTGTTACTGCCATTATTAATGTGTGTGAAAACCATAGACTGTATATATAAAACTGGTATCGTTAGACGGCCACGGCCGATCCATATTTATTTTATATTCAGTGTTCAATATGTGACATATCCACCACCATTAATTAGCCAATATGACCGAAACTAACCATAGCCGATATTCAGGTTAAGGTTCGCTTATAACATATCGCCTTTTTTGTGGCTATAAAAAGTATTTACGTCCACCTTTTGGCCTGAAACAGCGCCGCCGCCATTACTCTGTTACAACTGTCGGTACATAAAATGGGCCGTTAAAGAAACAGGCTAATTAAACAGCTGTTATTACGGTTTGTGAAAACTGGTATCGTAAAACGGTTACAGCCGACTTTATGTAAAGTCAGCAGGCAAAGCTAACAATCATGTCATATTTCATATTTCAACTGGTGACATACACACGGTTAATTCGCCAGTAAAACCGAAACCTAAGCCCCTCCGATTACAACATCGCATTTGTGTTGCTATAAAGACTTCTCTCCCGTACTAACAGAAATCAAGGTAGAATCAACTATTGTGCTTATCACCATGATATCATTAATTGAAATGCTATTCGTGTAGAGGTGTTATATTCAACATGTTAGGCGAACGTTAGTTTGTATTGGAAGCTGCGAACTTTAAAGTACTCTAACAGCTAGCTCGTTAGCACGTTTGTCAGTTCTTACAATCGGTTAGATGACCGTAAGCTAGCAAAGTATGGACTAGTTCATTATTAATCGGCATCATTGTTATGGGAGTAACTGAACCTCGGCGATATGTATTTCTTGTTAAGCTAGCATTAAGACACATTTGATTAATTATTAAGTAGGCTGTGTTCTTGTTGGGGTGGGCGGGGGGTTTCGTACTCTCGGACGGGGACGTTAGCTAGCGGGACAGCCTCCTGCCTCGGTCGTCCAATGGCTCATTCCCGGCTAGAGAGGACGTCACAAGGAAAATGTGCTTCGGGAGGAAGCTAATGTTCAGCATCTGTTTCTACAGGGGAAACGACGAGGTGAGTTACCATCGATATATCTGCTATGCATGCACACAACTAAACCATATATTAAACCGAGGCTCTCTCCTCCTAACGCAGCTTTTGCACGGGTTACGAGCGCAGGATTGTGTTGTTACAGCATTTATTGTCCTGTGTTGTTGTAAATCCAGCCTTTTGTAGGGTAAAAAAAAACAAAGGGCAGCTCATAGGCGATACAAAAGCAGATTGGATCATTTGACTTCCTAATAATGACGGCAATTTACTTTTAGTTCATTGATTTCCAGTGCATATGCAATGATAATCAGCTGTTATTACATTATCTTACACGGCTGTTTGATTGTGTGACTTTTGGCTTCTTGCTTCCAACGTAAATATTATAAAGACAGGCTGCAGCCCCTGCACCATGCATGCAATGTGATCTGTTGTAGACAACCCGGGATTATTGAAACTAACATGCCGGTATGGCAGTTACTGTAAACCTTCCGGTGTATTGCATTTGTTTGTTATTTCTGCACGAAAAGTAGCAGGATCTTATGTTAAAGCTTCTGTTTCCTTGTAAGTGAAAGTTGATTTCACTGGGGTATGTTCGCGGCAAAAAATAGACAACGCGAGATTTCATTTTCTATACATTGAGGAGGAAGGGGAGGAGAAACAGCAGCAGCGTGGCTCTCTTAACACCCAGATCGCTGTTTTAATGTACACACATGGCGAGGAAACAAGACCAAACCAAACCACGGAAATTAGATATTTGACAGAAAGCACCCAGTCTTTGTCCTCCACAATCAGACAAAAGGGGATTAGAATAACCCACCCACTGTCCCAGTCTCACCCCCACCCTATCCCTGGCAGTCAGGCATGGGGTGAGGGGGGTAAACACTGGCTTTGGTAATACTGACAGGCAGCCATGTTTTACGAATGAATAACAATGTGGTGGTGGCCTTTTGTAGTTAGGTTTGAATCACAGAAAGACTCAACTGTAGACCAATGCCTGTCTGTGGGTGTTATATTAATGAGATAGTTGCACAGAGATCCGAGTTGCAGGTGCTTTACTTCAGTGTTTCCATGTCCTGCTACTTAAATCTTCTATTCTACTACATTTCATATGGACATATTTTACATTTTATATAACTACATGTTCTGCATTGAGGTAAAGCTACCTTTTTTCCATCTCCATAAATTATTACTATGCAGTATTATAACACAAATGGTAAACAACAGTTTGAGTTTCTCAATTAAATACACACATTTTCTCTCTTCTATCACTTCACGCATCCACATACTTGTCATGTTTGCAATCCTGGCTTCAGTAAACATGTAAATGCAATCCAAAACAATTATTTACCAACAAATCCATGATATGAACGGACAAAAAGAAGACTATTAATGTAAAAAGTCTCACAATGGATGGTAAGGTAATATTAATCACAGGAACTGGTTACAGGTTGAACCAAACTGGGATTTAATAATAGTAATTGGAATATAATCGCCAACACTCCTGCCTGCTGACCCACAGCCAATGTACAACATTTGAGGAGTTCTTTTCCAAAACGCTATATATCCATTTTAATAGTTTTCAGGAAAATGACATTTTTTACCTAGACCCACACATTTTGTTAATATTAAATGTATATATATATATGTGTAGGATGTATAGCGATTTGGCATGAAACGTTGATAGAGCAGTGAATAGGTTCAGTACACAGCAAAATGGCACAACAAACTCAATTTTCAATTTGGCTTTTATAGCGTTTTGGAAAAGAACTCCTCATTTTGTGATTTAAATTATACCTCACTATCAAAGTCATGAGCATGTTCAATCGTTAATCTAAGCTTTCTTTTTTCTCAGAGAGCTGCAAGATGGCGAGTCCAGTGCTTGTGACTCCGGAGTCCAACAGCAAAGATAAAAGTAGCCGTCACTATCTGGTGGTCTGGATAAACAACCTGCTGAAGACCCAATTCAAAGATGTGCGGCAGATGGGTTCAGGTAACTCATCAGTCTGAGCAGATATTATGCGAAAATCTAAATCTTTCTTTCACAGCGTTATATCCTCACTGCGATGAAAAAACACCAGTTCTATCGACACCTCTTTCTAACCCGTCTGTGTTTATCCTGCAGGTGCGTGCCACTGTCAGATGATGGACTTGGTCGTTCCCGGCTCTGTGGACATGACCCAGGTGAAGTTTGATGTGCAAAGTGACAACGACTGTATGCACAACTTCGGTCTCCTCTGCAAGGCTTTCGACAAGAGCAGCATCACCAAGGTATGCTATCTCTTATTAGTAGAGACATTGTAGTTCCAGTAACCCAACATTCGATTCACAGGTAGCAAATAAGTTTGACTCTGACAGGATACGTCTCAGGATAGTTTGTTTTTTACTTCCACAAAAAAGGTATCAAAAATACAAACACATATTTCTCTCAGGTCAAAAAACGATGTTGCTCGGTGCTTCTTTCTCCTTCTCACACACACCAATCACGAACAGCTGCCGTTGGCTATAACGTCTCGCAATCACGAACAGCTGCGGTCGTCCATGCCGTCAATTTCACACGGCTGGTTCCAATAAATGATATAATAGCACTAACAAACAAAGGACTACAGCATTCAAAAATATCAAACTATACATTTTAACATATGGCTCCTACAGACACATTACAGTTTCTTGAGACGTGCTGATTGGTAGATTTCATACCTTTGAACCTACAATCTAGCTAACTGTTTCCTCCAGTTTCTAGCCTTTTTGGTCTGGGCCAAATGTCAAACTATTTATAATTCTTTCTATATCTTATCGAGGGCACCAAATGCTGAAACCATATCAGACTCAACCAAACTAAAAACAAGACAAGTGTTCACCTAAAAGTGGGCTACTTGGAGTCCAGGCTTTCTGTTAACCAACATGACAAAATATTTTGTTATGTGACACAGAAACGCGTGAACACAATGTTTTGTTTGTGGTCACAGTATCTCTGTTGTACAATTACGGTTAAATGAGGAATAAAGTGATTGACGGAGGAGCTGTGCATTCCCCTAGATCACAAATAAAACAATACTTAGTGCAGAAATATGAGTTGCTCTCATCTAATGGCGCATTTCCACTACAGCGCGGTTTAAGCGTGCCGTGCCCGGCCCGTTTTGGTTGCGTTTCCACTTGGCGTAGTTCCGGCTTGCGGGTACTTTTTCACAGTTTTCTGGCTCTCCAAAATCGAGGTTCTTTCCGGGCTAACAACCGGGTTGAGTATGCTAAACTAGAGAGAGAATCGCTGGCAACTACAACAAAATGAACACATTTGACCGTGATTTAATTGTAATACACGTTTCTAAATGATGCCGAAGTAACAACATACTGATACCGGTTAGTAAAAACCATGAATTAATGCTTTGACGAGTCTGCAGACAGACGGCAGGCGAAACACCTTTTTAAAATGTTTTCTGAATGGAGATCGGCTAAGCTAACGTTGTATATGCTCCGACCGTCCACACTCACAACAACGGCCTACAGACATAAATAAAGCAGCGACTGTATTCTCCATGACTCAGACAGTCTGTGGTTTGTACTTGTTTAACTTCTGTCTAGTTTCTGAACAGATATGAGGAGCTGTGAGCTCTGAGGGCTAACAGCTAACGGCTGATGTTGGTTTTGTGGTTCGCATTGAAGATGACGTCACGGCTCCGCCTACACTGCGTTACTATAGTTACTGCCCCAGCTACTAAACTGTAATGGAAATGCAGCATAAAGTGAGCCTGGCCTAACTATGCCGTACTAAGCCGTGCGAGGCCCTGCTGTGGAAATGCGCCATAACTCTCTGCTACGATTGCTACCTGCAATGTTACACCCTTGATGTGCAATATGGAAGTTGTTTTAATTCCTAAATGTTGTCTTTTTGTCTTGGTTTAGACAATTCCAATCGTGGAGCTCATAGGAGGGGACTCTCAAATCAACTTCGAGTTCATAAAGTGGTTCAAAGCTCTCTACCTGGCCAATCAGAAAAGGCAAGGGTACGACCCTGTGAGAGCTCGGGGGGGGAAGAACATCAGCCCCACTGTCGCAACCACTAACCTGCTTACAGGTAACTTATACTTTCACTGTGTTCCCCACCTGTTTCACACTTCAGAGTTTAACTGATGCAGCAGCACTCACAATGGTCTGCTTGTTTAAATAGAATAGAATATATCTTTATTGTCATCATACGAAGTACAACGACATTTCTTTGGCAACTCTCACTGCAGTAACAAATAGACACAATAAATGATTAAGAGTGGTAAAAGCAGAGGTAGAGCGATGACAGTGCAATGAGATCAAATTCAATGTTTATTTAATTAATTTAATTAATTTAATTAATTTTTGTATTCTACTAAAATCATACAAATACAAAAACGTATAATTCATACACACAAATGAACAAAATAAAGTAGAGAAAAGCAAGAACAAAGTAAATGCATATATAAATAATACTGGGAATATCCAATATGTGTTAGCTGGAGTAATCTGCAAATAGAATTGTTTTTACTTTAGTTTTGAATTGTTGATGACTACTAATACTTGAAAGGTCTGGGTGAAGTGCATTCCACGTTCTAACTCCGATTATGGATCAGCTGTGATTTGATGGTTGTTCTACAGGGCTTGCTACACAACCAGTTAGGATGCCGCGTTGGACTGTGGTTTGGAACTGCTTTTGAATGTTAGCAGGCATTTTGTTATGGAAAATGTGCATATTTACACTTACAGTCTAAAAACGTGTGTTCATAAAGGGTTTTAGTAACCAACCAAGTGAAGTGAATATGTCAGCACTGTTCTTGTTGTCCTTAGAGTCAGATACATGCTATTTTAAATGTACTAATTATAACATGACGCAGCACATTGTGGTTTTCACATTAACCGAAATGTTTCTCTCTCGCTTTGTCAGAGGACTTCCAGAGCTCATCCGGTAGTTTCCTTTTCAATGAAAAGTGGATGAATATTTACGACTGGGCCGAGCAGAGTCCTCTCGGAGATAACTACACCTACTGCCGCTCCTGCAACCGCAGCCTGAAGACATTACCGAGAGGCCCCGTTGAACTCCGGCGACATGCGGACACTAACAAACACAAGAAAAGGACTCGAATCTACCAGAGGACCGTGAGGCAGAGCCAGCTGTCCGAAGCGCTGCCGTGTAGCGACGCCGCCGTTAGCTTCATCAACAAGCACTGCTACACCGGCCCGGCTAAATCTGAACACAAGGCTCGACTCTTTGCTCGCTGTCGTTTGGGCTCTCAGTATCCCAAAGACATCACGTCCGCCTGCCAGCACACGCCGTACTGCCTGTACATCTTCGGAGGGGAACCGCTGGGCAAAGACGACACCGTGTCCGTGGTCCTCGTTGGGTTTTTTGACGTTGACGCCTCCGGTCATTGCTTACAATTTCTGGATGCTCTTCAGTCAGAGGACAGCGCCGGAGCAGCCGCGGCGGTGGTGGAGACGGTGAAGAAGTTCGGGTTGCACACGGATAATCTCGTGGCTGTTTATTCGGATGATGCGGATTCAGAGCAGATCTGCACACAACTCAGGGAACTCAACCCCAATGTAGTCGCTATGGGAGGGCTGTACGCCGTCGCTGACGCTTCCTGCCACGCTGGGATCAAGCAGCTCTCCAATCAGGTCCAAGAGTTCATGGTAGACATGCACACCCACCACTCCTCCTGCTCTACGAAGAACGACGACCTCACGGCTGTTTTCGGCTCGGACATCAGTGCAGACGATCCGTTTGATCTCAACTCCGGCTGCCTTAAGTTCTGCCTGTTAGTCACCAACACATTGGACGTATGGACGGGTCTCATCGCGTACTTTAAGTCGTGTGACGGCGAAGATGAGAAAGCCAAGTCCGTCTGCTCCCAGCTGCAGGATCCCAAAGTCAGAGCCACGTTTCTGTTCCTGCGGCACGCTTTAAAACCTCTGCACGGTTTCCAGAGTCGCCTGCAGACGGAGGAGGAAGTGGACCGAGCCGACATGCCGCTCATCCTGCAGGAGGCCAGTGCACTGCTGAGCACCTACACCTCGTACTTCCTCCGTCCTGAGGCGGCCGATCGCTTCCTCAAGGAACGAGATGCCCACATCCTCAAAGACAAGAGTTTCCATCTGTCTGGTTCTGAGATCAATGTGGGAGGGAAGGCAGTGGAAGACTTGCTGAAGGAGTCAGAGGCTCTGTTCGAGGAGGAGGCTCTGTCTTTCTACGCCGCACTCACAGGTACGGATCAGATTACATTACATTGGATTTAGCTGACGCTCTTATCCAAAGCGACTTACAATAAGTGCATTCGACCAGATGATGTGTTATCTTATTGCAGATCGCCATAAAGTAATAATGATATATTTCATTTACAGAGCGCTTTTCGGGCGCTGTTAAAAATCACAAAAGCAACACACTTAAATAAAACACAGCAATAACAACAATCAAAACTTCACATTTACTGGTAGATTTTCTATTGTAAAGATAATCATTAATATAAAATCAAATCAAATCAAGTTTTATTTATATAGCACATTTATAAACGATTTTTGGTCGAGCCAAAGTGCTGTACATATAATAAAAATAGCCTACAGTAGAGACACTTTACAGCAAATACAACAGCACAGATTGTTCAGAATATCAGTATGAGAAAAACGACACCCTCTGTCCTTAGACCCTCTGTCCTTAGGCCCTCTGCCCTTAGACCCTCTGTCCTTAGACCCTCACATCGTACAAGGAAAAACTTCCGGAGAAAACCCACAGTTTTAAAGGGGAAAAAAATGGGAGAAACCTCAGGGAGAGCAACAGAGGAGGGATCCCTCTCCCAGGACGGACAGACGTGCAAGAAAAGCGGTGTGTAAATCGAAGAGATAATACATTTTACAGCCTATAGACCGAACATTTTCGGAGAGCTTTTTCAAGTCAAGAGTGACTTGAAAAAGCATTACAAATCCGACTTATCTTTCATTTGAGCATTAAACAATTGATATAGTACGGCCATTGTGGGGGGGTTTTTCACTTAAAAGGATGTCCACAAAAAAACGGACAATGTGTTCAGGTTGGCGTGGTTTGCAAGAACAATAATGATGTCTTTCTAGATCTAAGTGAAAGTGGTACCGGTGGGTTTCAGTCGTTTTGTTTAAAGAACTTTTAGCATTGATGATTGTCAGGTTAACACTGTGAGTTGCATTTCTTTTATTTTACATAGTTGTGACATTATACTTTAAATCCTCCAGACCAACAGATAAATGAATAAAATACAAAATTCACAAAGCTCAGCTCACAAACCATAACGGTAGCGTCGCGTGCTTCAACGGAGACGCTTCCCATTCACTTCGAATGGGGTGACGTCAGGCTTTGCCGAACTGCATCGTGGTTCCGTTGCTCGCTTCTAAAGTTGAGAAAAGTTCAACTTTTCAAGCGTCGACAGAAGCGTCAGACAATCAAATCATATGCCAGTACAAGCTCTAGCCAATCAAACCGCATGCTTGTGTGTCCGGGGCGGGAGATTAATGTGATTGGTTGTTGGTCGTGCTCCAGACACGCCCACCGGCAAGCTTCAACGCGGACGCTGCCGTGTGGACGTACCGTAAAATAAGGTTAAAGGTTAAAGTAAAACAACAACAGCCAGATAGTAAAAGCAATATACAATTTAATAGGGATGGGTATCGAGAACCGGTACTAAGTCAATACCGGTACCTGATTGGACGGTATCGGTATACCGTTAAGCCGCTGGACAAACGGTGCTGCTATCGGTATATCTGTTACGTCCACTTCCTTAGTTTAACTTTAAACCATTCTGGTTGGTTGGGAACCCTCATCCCGCGTGATGTATGCGGTTTGAGACCCCTCTGATTGGCCACTGTAAATGCCACTCGTCATCTCTCTCAACAGCGCTCTTATTAATAGGCGCGTTCACACCGAAGTAACTCTTTAGTTCTGATGAACGGATCGCGTAGTGTCGAACACTAAGGAGAAGGTTTTAAAAACGGACTATGTAGAGGCGTCTCTTATTATACCTTCTAAATGTTCCTGTTGTGTATGCCTGCAGGTTGCATTGCAGAGAAGCTTCCTCTCGGTGAGGAGACTCTCCGGATTATCTCTCAGCTGCTGAACCCTCGGAGCAGACAGGAAGTGACGGGGAAATCAGTCGGGGAACTCGGGACTTCGCTGGGAATCTGCAGCTCCGAGGAGGAGGAGGAGAAACTCATCGCTGAGTTCCTGGAGTACCAGAAGGCTGAGGAGGGGGAGAACTCTGCACAGGTACACACGCTTATATATAATTCAAGATTCAAGGCTTTTATTGTCAAAGTCAACTTTATTGTCGATCTCAAAATATGTTTGGACACACAGAAAGATGGAAATACTGTTTCCCATAGTCCCGAGGTATACACAAACTCACACATTACAATTCAAGAACACTCAAAAACCACAAAATAACCGTTCACTTCAAGTAAGCAGGATATATATGAAAAAGATTATGTACGTTGTGCAAATTGTCATGTGTACATAGCTACATCGGCTGCATACTTTCAAACTCTAGCGCACTCGAGCTGGTTTCTCCATTCTTACCTACCCTACCTTTTAAGAAACAAAAATATATATGTTAGTAATTTGGTTTTTGGGAGAAAGGGTGGGATTAAATAAGTGTAAACTTCCTCCCACCCCTTCTCGGATGTGTAATTAAGTAGATCATCTGTTTATATATAATTTAGAATCAGTAATATTTGTGAATATCAATTTGACACTGATTGATTTTGTATTGTATAATAATTCTCATGTTATTTTTGTATTGTTGTTTTACACATTCGAAATAAATCAAATCAATAAAATAGTGCAAGTAAATAAAAATGTGTAATCCAACATGTATATTTTCTACTTTCTTTCGTAATGCTATTTTATTTCTATTGAGATATTGTACATTTTGGAATGTTTATTTATTTAGTCTTTTAATTTCGATTGTATGCTGCTGCAAACATTTCCTCATAAAAAGCACTTCTTATCTTCTTATCTTAGGTTCCTCTGGAGGAGCACTGGGCCAGCGTACTGAAGGACACTAAGCCCGGATCGGGGTTCAGGAAGCTGGTTCTGACCCTGCTGGCTCTGCCCTGTCCGCCCCTGGAGGCTCAGCAGGTTTTTACCCAGGTCAGTGAACAGAGGAGCCGTGTCATGTGTCATACTTCTTTCTGTTCTTTTTTGCATGCTTATTCATTGTGTTTAAAGAAAGACATTCAACCTTTTTCCAGAAAATCTCAAAATCTGAGGATTCTCACTTTTTTTCAGAAAAATCTCAGAAATCTGACTTTTATCCAAAAATCTCAAAATTCTAACTTTTTTTTCTCAAAATCTCAGAATTCTCACTTTTTCTGAAAATGTAGATTTTTTTTAAAATTGGAAAATACCATAAAAAACCGAAAAAAGTGTAGAATTGACTATCTTAAAAGTATAATGTAAACTAAACAGGACTTCTTTATTGTCACGTGCTTGCTGTACACAAAGGGAGGCACACCTGTGTATTAACCATAGACTGTATATATTAGGGATGCCAGAAACTGACCATGATCAAAATCGAAAATCGGACAGCCCTGGCGAATATTAATCTTTTTTCATTTGCACTTCTCAGTTTGAAGTAGATCCACGAGGAACTCTTCTTTGAACGTACCGCTTTGTTCATCTTTAGTTGTGTTGTTCTCACTGTTCTGTATATCGCCGTGACGGTGAGGGGGCGGGGTCGGTGTGTAGCAGGCTGCAGCAGCCTGCACTGCTGGCTTCCTCCAAGTTTACAGTAAAACAAACTGGTGGTGTGACCAATGGCCATTTACAATTATTAATACTATTACTATTATTAGCATTAGTCTATATTTTGGTTGAAACTAAGCCAGGAAAAAAAATAAAAACATAACTAATAATAAAAACATTTTTTTTTAAAAATCGATTTTTAAAAATAATTTTCGATTATGGAGACTGTAACGATTATTCGAATAATCGAATAATCGCTGGCATCCCTAGTATATATAAAGGTATTAACCAACACAGCCCCTTGCATTACATTAATAGAACAACAATAAAAATAAAAACTTAGTAAACTCTATGAAAAAATCAGTAATTCTCAAAACTATCACCTTATTTCTGAAAATCAAAAAATTCTCACTTTTTCCTGAAAATCTAAAAACTCTCACTTTTATCGGAAAATCGCAAAATGATCACTTTTAATAAAATCTGAGGATTCTCATTTTTTTCCAGGAAAATCTCCAAATTCTGACTTTTATCAAAGAATTGCAAAAATTCTCACTTTTTAAAGAAAATCTAAATTCTCACTTTTTATGAAAATCTATAAATTCTCACTTTTTAAAGAAAATCTGTAAATTCTCCCTTTTTCTGAAAATCTCAAGAATTCTCAATTTTTTAAGGAAAAATCTAATTTTTTCCTTTTTTTAATAAAATCTGCGAATTCTGACTTTTATCAAAGAATTGCAAAAATTATCACTTTTTTTCAGGAAAATCTCAGAATTCTGACTTTTATCAAAAAATCTCTAAATTATCACTTTTTAAAGAAAATCTAAATTCTCACTTTTTATGAAAATCTCAAGAATTCTCCATTTTTTTTTAAGGGAAAATCTAATTTTTTTCTTTTTTTAATAAAATCTCAAAATTCGGACTTAATTTTTAAATAGAAAAAAGCTTAGTGTTTATGACGTTGTGTAAACAGCCCATGTTGTGATTGTGTTTATTTTTAATAATAATATTAAATAATTAAATTTAATATTGTGTCCTTGCTGTGTCTCAGGCTCTGGGAGCTGAAGAGGCCACGCTGTTCTCTGAGAGTGAAGCTTTGACAGAAAGTGACTCTGAGCTCACGTCCGACGGATTTCTCTCTGATAGCAACCGCTGCAAGGACCCCCGAATCCACTCTGAAGGTGAGAGGAACCATATCATCCAGATAATAAATACGCATCTAATTTGATAACTGTACCACGCTGGTATAGTAATTATTCATTTATTATGCAAAAGTGTTTGAGATCTGGAAATGCTAAAAGAATTTCTGAAATTCTCAGTTATATATTTTTCCTGAAAATCTCGGAAATTCAATTTTTTCCCCATAAAATCTCAGAATTCTCACTTTTTTCATAAAATCTCATAATTATAATTTTTTTTCTGAAAATCTCCAAATTATAATTTTTGGGGAAGTTTGCGAAATTCTCACTTTTCCCAGAAAATTCTTACTTTGAAAAATCTCAGAAACCCCTTTTTGTTTCTCGAGAAATCTCCTTTTTTGGGGGAACATCTAAAAAAAAAAATGTTCCCCTAACATTTTAGAATTCTGAATTTTTTTCTGAACAACTTGAAATTCTCACTTTTTCCTGAAATCTAAAAATTATGACTTTTTCCTGAAAATCGCTGAATTTTTACTTTCCATGGAAAATCTCAAAATTAAAACATCATTTTTTTCGAGTCTGAAATCCCAAACTGCCCACATGTTAATCCCACTCCCCTCTCTTTCTCTAGCAATGAATGGTCTCAAAGTAAAGCATTGTGAAGTCCGCCTCACAAAGATAAACGGTACGTAGCATCAGGTTCAGGATGTCCTTCATATTTCTGAAGATTTCAACGTTCAAACTTACTTTATATTTTCTTCAACAGACGATGAGAATGGAGACGATTCCAAAGAGGTAATACACACATTTTTATTTATTATTTGAACATGAAAACTGTCATCTTTTAGTGCACTGCTTTCCCGTACATTTACCACTTTAATCAAATCAAGTTATTTTTCGTGTACATTTCTAAATTTATTTCACTAGATTAATCTCAGAACATTTTCTATTTCTTCTATAATTTTCTTTTAAACTACAATCAATATGCTTTTCTCAGCTTTACCCTCAACTAGTAAACAAAGACCAGAACTACTCCTGACATACTTTTCCCTTTACTAACCTCATTACTTTCATCGATACGGCCATCATAACCACTTGCATGTTAAGGTTTCCCTCTATGACGGTGTGTTGTGATGAGTGTGTAATGGGAGTGTGTTGTCTCTCAGATGCCCACTAGGGGAAGTTTTGGCTGGGAGAGCAGCTTGCGGCAGAAACCTCAGGCCCGCGCAGTGTTTCAGGCGGGTGTTAGCACCTGGTCCGCCCCCCAACCTGTTGATCAGGACAGCAGAAAGGGTCTGGAGTCCCAGGAAGAGGGGGTAGGTGTACTCAAGTATACTACCAGAATACCCTTGGGCCATGACTGATGTATCTGACCTCTGAAACACTACAGAATAACTAGCTAAAAGACAAATGCTAGTGAGCTCCTTGCACCACAACACATATCTGAAAGCGTAATAGAGCCCTGCAGCTATGAAGTTTTTCTGTTAGCACCTTGAGCCCATGAGATTTCTCCATTTGATTTATTGAAGAAAATAATCTCTGTGGCAAACACACATTTATGATACAGACACGTTTTGTTTAGCAGGATAATCTCCACATAGTGTTTACACCACTTTATGATTTCTGAAGTAAAAAGATAAGCCCGACGTTTAAAAATCTATTTAGATAATTTTAATTTAAACTACAGGGAAATAGATTCGACTGTTTAGTTTTTTTATGAAATCTCAGAATTCTGACTTTTTACTTAAAAACAAAAAAAATCTGACTTTTTTCAGAAAATTTAAAAATGCTCACTTTTTCGGAAATTCTCACCTTATTTTTCAAGAAAATCTGAGAATTCTCACTTTTTCCTGAAAATCTCAGAATTCTCATTTTTTCCTGAAAACCTCAGAATTCTCACGTTTTCCAGAAAATCTCAGAATTCTCACTTTTTCCTGAAAATCTCAGAATTCTCA
>CALSBZ010040033.1:31428-56446 GCA_943591055.1 Gobionotothen gibberifrons | reverse complement strand
CAATGCATGGTTACAATCTGTTCAGAAAGGATAGAGATAAGAATGGTGTTGGAGTTTTGATCTATGTACAAAATCATATTCCAGCTAAAGTACGATACGACCTAATGAAAAATGAAATAGAAGCTTTATGGTTACAAATACTGCTCCTAACCGCCGACTCAGGTAGCCCAGCTATCTTGACTGCTGCCTTTGACACTGTGGACCATTGCCTCCTGTTGTCACGGATTGAACAGTCCGCAGGCATCACAGGCTCTGCCCTTGCATGATTCAGGTCTTACCTGACAGACCGTAGCTTCTCAGTGCAGCTGGGTGCCTTCTCCTCTGCCAAAGCCCCTCTTACCTGTGGGGTTCCCCAAGGCTCGATTCTGGGCCCCATCCTTTTTCTACTGTACATACTGCCCCTAGGTTCAATTCTCACAAAACATAATATCCCCTTCCATTGTTACACTGATGATGTACAGATCTATCTGCCTCTCAATCTAAATGCCAACGCACTACAGCAGTTGAAGGACTGCTTAACAGAGATTAAATCCTGGCTGAGCCAAAACTTCCTCACCCTCAACTAGAGCAAGACCGAGGTCATCTTTTTTGGACCCCAACCTCCAGTCTCCCAGGTTGATATTCTGGGCTCCCTCAATAAAAACATCCTCCACTCTGTCATGAACCTTGGAGTGACCTTCAATAGCGCTTTTAAATTTGATAAGCAGGTCAGCACCGTAGTCAAGACCTGCTTTTTAAAAATACGACTATTGGCTAAGACCAAGTCGTTTTTATCTTTTAAAGACCTAGAAAGGGTTATTAACGCCTTTGTTACTTCAAGACTGGATTACTGCAATGCTCTGTATGTGGGTATGGACCAGGCATCAATTAGACGCCTGCAGCTAGTTCAGAACGCAACTGCACGTCTTCTCACTGGCCATAAAAAGCGTGACCACATCACCCCAATTCTGGCTTCATTGCACTGGCTTCCAGTTCGGTTCAGAATAGATTTTAAACTCCTTGTATTTGTTTTTAAAGCCCTAAATGGGCTGGCTCTGGCCTATATAGCCGAACTCCTCCATCGCTACACCCCAGCCAGAGCCTCAAGGTCAGCTGATCAGCTGCTGTTGATAGTGCCTAAGACCAGGCTCAAAACCCGAGGGCACCGAGCTTTCGCAGCGGCTGGCCCTAGGCTCTGGAACACTTTGCCCCTCCATGTGAGGTCGGCCCAGACCCTGGGTTTTTTTAAATCAACACTTAAAACTCACTTTTTCTCTCTGGCCTTCTAGGCTTCTCTTATCAAGAATAACTTGTATCCAAGACCTTTTCCCTCTCTAACCTCTCAAGGTTTTATTAGAGGGAAACAGGTTTGTAGAGTGGCTTAGACAGGCCGGGGAGTGTTACGATGCATAGACACAGCGTACCTCCCTATCTCTCATCAATTTCCAACTAAGGCTCCAGTGGGGACTTTGTTCCCTGCGTGTGCCTCTCCATCTATGTTTCTTACTCTCTCACTTGCTACCCTTTGCCCTCAACCTATTCTAAGGGAGTGCTTGTTCTTCCGTCTGTCTGTCTGTGTCTGTGTATTCTCTTGTTCAGATTAACCCAGCCAAATTTCTTTCTTGTTTTGTGTCTATGGCTGCGTTTCACTTCTCTTATTTTTCATTTCCTCGCTCCTCGGTCTTGGTCTCACCGGAAGTTGATTTGTCTGTGCCATCTTGAGTAGCGTCCCAGTGGCCTTATTTTTGCCGGAGGACCGAGGAGCGATAACGGAGGAGCGATAACCGAGGAACCACCAGACCATCCTTTGATGAAATCCTCAGATACTCACCCTGCCCCCTTACTGTGTATCGCTCACTGATTGGACGATGCAGTGCATGCACTGATCTGATGCTTCTTGACATGAGAGCAGTTTTCCAGCGGAGTGAAGAAAATATATGAAACTCACGTGAGTCACTCCTCAGTTTATACAGTGTTTTGTTTCAATTAATGTATCATTTAGTTACAAATATGTGATATATCTGAACCACAAAGTGGTCAAAAATCATTTTATTCATTTATTGGAAACATTTTGATGAGCGCTTTTTTCGTTTGTACATTTTAAGAATGGCGTTTATCTTTTTTGAGAATGAGTTCTTATTTTATTTAATGTATTTGGGTCTGCAACAGATGATACACATGTTTGTGTCAGTAAATGTGTACTAACAGAGGCGGGTGTGTGTGTGGAAATAACGGGGACAGAGCTGCTGTCAGACGAACAGCTGTGCGATCAGCTGTGCATCACAAACGGACGTCGCTTCACGTGACGCTACGGAGGAAAGGACGTCCCATTGCTCTTAAAACTCATTTCCCTGCTTCTCGTGGTTTCCTTGCATCTCTCCATGCTTCCCTGGTGGGAGGGACTAGTCACAGGGAAACGACGCACGTGAGGGACGCAAGGAATCCATTTAACCGAAGTGAAACGCAGCCAGAATCTACGCCGGGATCCGGAGTCGAGGCTGATCCTCTTGCTGTGGTCCTGTGTCCTGGATCCTCTATCCTGACTTCTGGATTAAGTCGTGGACTTCGGGTCGTGGCTAAACCTGTCTCTGCGGTCCTGCCTGGGTCTCGTCATGCTGCTTCCCTGATGGCTTCCACAGGATTGTAGTTGACATCTTCGTGGATTCATCTTCTTATTACAGACACATGCATTTTCCTAACATTCGGTACCTACCTATGCTGTAAAATGTATTATCTCTTCGATTTACACACAGCATCTATTGCACGTCTGTCCGTCCTGGGAGAGGGATCCCTCCTCTGTTGCTCTGCCTGAGGTTTCTCCCATTTTTCCCCTTTAAACTGTGGGTTTTCTCCGGAAGCTTTTCCTTGTACGATGTGAGGGTCTAAGGATAGAGGGTGTCGTTTTTCTCATACTGATATTCTGAACAATCTGTGCTGTTGTATTAGCTGTAAGTGTCTCTACTGTAGGCTATTTTTATTATATGTACAGCACTTTGGCTCGACCAAAAATCGTTTATAAATGTGCTATATAAATAAAACTTGATTTGATTTGAAATACAATTGCCAAATTTAAAACCCATATTCATTGGATGCTGTTATAGGCCACCGAGTGCCAATTCAAACTATCTAGATGGTATTTGTGAAATGGTAGATAATACAGCTGAGTGTAATAGCGAAATATATTTCATGGGAGACCTGAATATCAATGCCTTCAATGAGAAATGCCCCATGTGGAACAAGATTGCATTAGCTGCCAAAATGTGTAATATGACTCAGGTAATAACATCACCAACCAGAAGGGCTACAAATAAACATGGGGCTATTACAACGACCTGCATTTGTCAGGATCCGGGAATATTTGGACTCAAATGCAGTAAAAAAGGGAAGCGGGTTTCTGTAGCCTTTATTTAAACAGGTGAAAAGCCCCTTGAGATCAAAAGATCTATTTTTCAAGGGTGACCTGCAGCACATTAGTTACAACATGTAACATAAAAACAACAGAACAACAATAAGGTTGACATACAACATATGTACAGGGTACAGTTTACAGCTCTATTTACAGTGACAGGTACCATGAGTATCCAACAGCATGTCACCCAGCCGAGTTTTAAAATGATGTAGGGGAACCAAAGTGCTCAGTTTTAAACATGTTTGCAGACTGTTCCAGTTTAGTGGAGCTGCACAACTAAAAGCTTTCTTTCCAAAGACAGTCCTAGCACTTGGCACATTTAATAAAACAACATCATGAGATCTCAGGCAATACGTACTTTCAATTCGACGTGAGATCAGAGAGCAGATACAAAAAGGTAGTTTACCCAACATGGCTTTATAAATAAACGTGTACCAATGACTGAGCCTCCGTACTGTTAGTGAAGGCAAACCTGCCTTGGCATATAGGGTACAGTGATGAGTAAGTGCCTTACAGTTAGTAACAAATCTCAGCGCACTGTGATAGGTGGCATCTAACTTTTCCAGGCAATTGGCAGGTGCATTCATATAGATCAGATCACCATAGTCCAGCACAGGTAAAAAGGTCACAGTGACTAGCCTTTTCCTGGCTTCAAATGAGAAACAGGACTAGTTTCTGAAAAAGAAACCTAGTCTAACCCTCAGCTTTTTAAGCAGATTAATGACCTGAAGTTTAAAAGTAAGACAATCATCAAGCCAGATACCAAGGTATTTGTAACAGGTAACCACTTTGAGTACTTGTCCTTGCATAGTAACAATATCCAAAGCAGTGTCTGCAGTCTTTTTAGCTTTAGAAAAGAGCATTACCTTGGTTTTATTCACATTTAAAAGAAGCTTAAGCTCAGCGAGCTGAGTCTGAATATTTATAATATTTATAACAGCCTGTAATTTAACAACAGCCTCCTTGATGGAGGGACCTGCACAGTACATCACGGTATCGTCCGCATAAAAATGTAAAGTAGCTTCATCCACATTTTCACCTAAACTGTTGATATAGATGGAGAATAAAAGTGGACCTAAAACAGAACCTTGGGGAACACCATTAGTAATGTTCAACCACTCAGAAGACAGCCCATAAAAGTGAACACATTGAGACCTTTCAGGTAGTTCACAAACCACCCCACTGCATGGCTGGACATGCCTATACTGGCTAGCCTCTGCTTCAAAATGTGATGATCAACGGTGTCAAACGCTTTGGAAAGGTCAATAAATAGAGCTGCACAACTCTGCTTATTGTCTAAAATACTCGTAATGTCATTCACTACTTTCATTGTGGCAGTGATGGTGCTATGCTGCTTTCTGAAACCTGACTGATGTTTAGACAGGATGTGATTTTTACATAAAAACTCCTTCACTTGTTCACTCACTAGGCGTTCGAGCACCTTCGCCAGAACTGACAATTTAGAGATTGGCCTATAGTTATTTAAAATAGTTGCCTCCCTTCCTTTTAGCAACATACGCTGACTTCCATACTTTTGGAATTGCATTTGTGCTGAGGGAGAGATTAAAAAGAGTAGTGAGAGGTGGAGCAATAAAATCTGCAGCTATCTTTAAAAAGAAAGGTTCTACGTTGTCCGGGCCAGCCGGTTTTTTAGAATCTAACTTGGTTAAAGCTTCATGAACAACGTTAACAGTAAAAGGAGTAAAACTGAAAGGGTTTTCCAAACCACATTGTTCAGAGTCACAGACTGTGGTGTTCACAGCAGCAGAGTTAGTCACAGAACCAAACAGAGAGCCACAGGACACAACATGCTTATTAAAGCAATTTAACATGGTGGCCCTGTCCGATATAGAGCCAGATACTGTGGTTATGCACGGAGGTAGCTCATTCCGGATCTCACCGGTGGAAATCGATATTATGGCTTTCCAAAATTTCCTAGGATTATTTAGGTTTTCTGTGGTTGCTGACAAATAGTACTTCGACCGTGCTCAACAAAATGTTTTATGTCTCTCTTGATGATAATGCGAGGTTTAACCTTTTGGACCTTGGTGTCCCTAATTGTGGCTACAACACAGTGATCACTCAGATCATTCGCAAATACTCCCACAGCTGAGTATTTATAGGGAACATTAGTTAGTTAGTTATTAGGGGACTTAATATTAGGGCGAGTAGGACTGTCAACAATCTGAGCAACATTTAAAGAGATACAAAGGTTTTTAAAATCCTCTGACACTGCAGTTAACCAGTCCCAGTTAAAATCTCCAAGTAGCACTATTTCCTTGTAGTCTAGTTGCGATAAAAGATTTGCTAGCGAAGACAAGGAGTCTTTGACAGCTGAGGGGGGTCTGTAACAGCCCACTACCATGACCTGTTGACCCTTTGCCACTTCTATATTTATGGCTAAAAATTCCAATTGCTTACTGATAGATTTGGACACTAAAGTGGTTACACTGAACTTATTCTTAACATAAATGGCAACGCCACCACCTTTATTAGGCCGGTCGGTACGATACACATTATAACCATTTAAGGCAATGTCAGTGGCCAAAATAGATTTGTTTAGCCATGTTTCTGATAAAACAATGACGTCAGCGTCAGTCGAGCTTGCCCAAATGCAGACAAAATCTAGTTTACCTAACAGACTGCGCACATTCAAGTGGATGAAACCCAACCCAGACCTAGCTTTAAAATCAGCAGGAGTAGCGATCTGACTACTACTACTGGGTGGGCCAGGGTTAGGTTGTACATTTCCTGACAGTAATAACAACAACAAAAAACAGACATATTTTCCTCTTAAACGACACACATACACCCTCATCTACTCTAGAATCACCAGCAAAGTCTGTGAAAGTGTGATTAGAGCTTAAGAAGCAGTCCTGAAGAACCATCATAGCAGGCAAAAAAAAAAGACAAACATATTTTGTCGCGCAGATTGTCCGCGACAAGGCAACCGGCAATTGTTTTTGCAGCACATCTGAACCTCCGCAGGGGATGCCCACCGCGGGTAGCAGAACATACCCAAATCCAGAAGACCTCTCAGGATTACTAGAGATCTTCCCACAGTCCAAAACAGCAAACAGGCACAGCAGAAACACGACGTGTACCATTCTCCGATGTTCCTCGGGCAAGAACCCTCCTCCTCAGCCACACCGCAGCCAGGAAAGGTGGAAAGCAAGCCCCAGCTGTGGCAAATCCTCCTCCGCACAGCAGCACACGCCCGACGGGAGCAGGCCCCAGTCCGAAGCGTGGAGCCACTCCGTCTCTCTGCAACGTCCTCGGGGCAAAATCCTTCTCCGCACAGCCGCACTCCACAGGTGGGAGCAGGCCTCCGCAGACCACAGACACCAGACAGGTGGAAAAGCAGGCAGCAGCCGGTGGAGCCGCTCCGTCTCCTCGCTCCGTCTCCTCGCTCCGTCTCCTCGCTCCGTCTCCGTCGAGGGGAAACCACCCAAGCACAGCCGCACTCAACAGGTGGGAGTGGGCTTCCGCCGACAAACAGGACAGGACCAACAGCGACACGGTCTCAACACGAGTGGCGAGCTGCAGGTGAGCGTGACGAGCTGCAGGTTTCAAACAAAAAGCGAGCTTTATTTAAAAGCCGATAGTAGTAGTAATCATGCTGTATCAATCAAAAAAAGTGACAGGTGGTGTGACAGGTCACACCTACTACTACTTATGCTAATGAGCTAAGTCCCGCCTCCCGATGTGTATTCACATGTAGGTGTGTTATCACAGGTAGGTGTGAGATCCTTTGAAGTGAGGGGTGATGTGTGATCACATATAGGTGTGAAATGCCCCCCTGTAGTAGAGCCTTTGTAGTCTAACCTAATTAGCCTTAGATGTCTGTCCTTTGATGTGAGGCTTGAGTTGTTATAGCATGCAGGTGTGACTTCGCACAGGCATGTCCTTTGATGTGAGGCTTGACCAGGTGCTGATTAAGCCTTTGTAGTCTAATCTAATTATCCTTAGATGTCTGTCTACTGTAGTAAGCCTTTTGTTGTATAATCGAATTAGCCTTAGATGTCTGTCCTTTGATGTGAGGCTTGAGTTGTTATAGCAGGCAGGTTTGACTTTGCACCGGCATGTTATAAGCCTGTTATAAGCCTGTTATAAGCCTCTGATGTTAATCCTGGTGTTGACTGAGGCAGTCTCTTTGAAGTTGTGCGTGAGAACCTGTCTCCCCCTCTTCATATCACACCCCCTGCCTCTCACCTCCTATCACACCCACCCGCCTTCCTTTGGCTGTGATGTCAGAAGGTAGGGGGGTGGAGTTATTTTTAAAATAAATACGCTCTGAATAAAAGCCAGTCATTTCCACTCACTAAGACACCTAAAAACGTTATTGCCCTCTCTTTTTTTTTTTAAATGATTAGCGCTTGCTAAGGATGTTTCTTTTCAAGTTTTTGTGAGACTGCTAGCTAATTACATTACATTACATTACATTACATTACATTACACCAGTGGTTCCCAAACTTTTTCAGTCGGGGCCCCCTTGGGTATTGGAAATATTTTCGGGACCCCCCAACCCGGTTCCCATCTATATTGGTAGGATTAATTGTATATTGTTGTAAAAACATTACATTTTCTCTACTAATGTTTGTAACCTTTATTTATTCAGATTGGTCCCATTGAGATCATAGATCTCTTTTTCAAGGGAGACCTCTTGATAATAAGAAGATACAAAGATCCAACTATCATTTAATATTTTATTATGGATTACACGTGCTTGTAATAGATACTGTGAATTAATTTGGCCTAATTAAAACTGGTTGGCCTTCTTCCCTGAGTAGTAGATTTTTAAATTCAAATTTCTTTAAGGAAAATATATGAATGAACTACTATTTCTACTGCAGGTTGCAAACGATCACATCACTTTACCATTCCTATTCCACACATAGCTTATCAATGACTTGTGTGTGCTTGCTTTCCCTTGCAGATCTTCTCAAACCGGGGCTGTTGTTTTGAGACTGCCACTCTCAGTTCATTCTCAATGTTCAGCTTTGATCTGTATTTCGTTTTGATGGCAGCAACAGCAGAAAAGCCTATCTCACACATAGGATGTTGCAAAAGGCAGCATTATGCCCACAGCTCTCTGACCAATGAGATATTTTCGAGCAGTGTTGTGAATAATAATAATAATAATAATAATAATAATACATTTGATGTATATAGCACACTTTAAAAACAACGTACTCTCAAGGTGCTCCACAAAGCTAAAAGGAGAAAATAGTAAAAATAAAAAAATCTTCCCGCGACCCCCCTGCAGTACCTCCGCGACCCACCAGGGGTCGCGCCCCACAGTTTGAAAACCCCTGCATTACACTGTTAGCTAATTACATTACATTATATTACATACATATACAGCTAATGTGACAGTAGTTTAACTACAAGGAAGTCTCTTTTTATGAAGAGAGTATTCATATTAATTTTAAAAGATCTTATTGTGGTTTTTAATTTGACTAGGGATAACTAAGGATGTTCTCTTTAGTTGTAGGGCTTGTGAATTAGTGAGTAATTACTTTATTAGCTATAAGAAAGTCTATACAAGTCTATACAGGGTAATAATATTTAAAAATATCCTAATGCCCCTTGATATTGCCTTTTTTAGTGTTTAATTACTTCACACAACTATAAGGAAGCCCAATATGAAGTTATGAGAGGTTGTAATGGGGCAGTATTAGATTTTGATGTATGCAGAAAATAGAAGTTTTCTAAAAAACAAATCACCATTTTCTGTAGCTCTTAAAGAACTTTTTTTTTTAAAAGAGTCAAACAGCGAGGGACATTATACTGGTGAAACTTTTTTAAAAGAGTCACACAGCGAGGGACATTATACTGATGAAAGAAACTCTCAATTCTACAGATGACTCCCCCCACTCAACGCAATAAGTCCCACCCCACTCAGCAAATCATCCAAAACTAAGGACCCCACTAAGACGACCGTTGAAAACTAGCCATGGATCTGAGAAAAACCAAGTCTGATGTAGCCTACCCTTATTATCACCAGGATAACGGATATGGGCTTAACGACTGGATGTTACAAAGTAGGGGAGAGGATGTTCCCGAAGAAGAGCTTTGCTCTATATCATATCCATGTAAGGTCTTTAGGACAAAAGAGGACTATGATAAAATGACATATGAAGAATATCTTTCTTTAAAAGATGGTATTATAGATAACCTTTATAGAAATAATATATCTCATACCACTCGCCAAGATCGCAAACGGCAATTAGCAGAAAAGAAAAGCAAAAGTAAAGAAAAACGAAGAAAAAGAAAAATGAAAAGGAGAAGAAAAATGAAAAGCAAACGCAGAATGCGAATGAAAAGAAAAGGGGCAATAGGACGGAAAACAAAAAAGACAAAAAGAAGGAAGGTGAAAAGAAAAAGGAACAAAGTGAAGAAATGTCAACTAACTATAGAGGATGCTGATGGTGTTGTAGAGCCATTAGCGGATCATAATAATCTTATAGATCATCTACCGCTAACCGACTGCTGCGAGTGTGTTGAGCAAATACCAAAAGCAATGGCAGAGCTTTGCTTCAATATAATGAGAGAAAAAGCACGATACTATGGAATTGCCCAAATTGGCGACAGTGCCAGAACATGTATTAAAAGACTGTTGGAGGATCTCTATTCTAGTATCGGTTGTCATTACATCGAAGGATATGCCAAAATGTGTGACGACATAGACAGAGCTTTTGAAGACAATTATATGGTACCTGTCCTTACAGCTAAACAAATCCTATGCCAGGTATTCAACAGACCACAAGAAGCACAAGAAGCCCCAGAAAGGATTACATTCAGAGCTAATAACGGTGAAACCGAAGAAGAAGCAAAGTAGATTATAATCGTTGCGGGTGAAAGGATAGAGAATTTGCAAGTGATGTTAATACATTTATCTGATATAAAAAATGCATTTGTTTACTTCCAAGAGACCCCTAAACATATACTTGGGCAGTGTGAATTGAACGATAAACCGATCACTGTAAATGAAACACGGAGAGAAGCAGCAGTGCAAATCGTTAAGTCTATTACCTTGTATGCACTACGACATTAACTTGGTAAAATGTAATATGTTTTTCTGAAAATGTGTTGAATGTTGTGTTTTCAATTAAACAACCATAACAAATGAAAATGTGTTTGAGAAGTTTAATGGTCCAACGAGATGATGCTAAAAAAACTGCAAACAGAACAGCTTCTCTATGTGACAAACAACATTACTGTAAACGAAATGCGGTAACCAAATTGAATAAATGTAGAAAGAGGGAAGACTACATGCAGGAAATCAGTGATTCTACGAATGATGGAAAGAAATTATGGAAAATATTGATTAACATAATGGGGAGGAACTCAAACTTGCATCCTTCCTTTATAGAAACCGAGGGTAAATTCATTACCAAGCCAGCAGATATTGCAAATCATTTTAATGATTATTTTACAAATAAAGTAGACAAGCTGAGGAATGCCATGGGTGCAGTCAAGGACACAGTGTCACATCACATAATTAAAGATCGTATCATGAGGGAAAAGCAGTGCATGTTTAAATTCCACAATGTTACAGGTCTTCAACCTTCCTAAATTCTCCCACACCAACCCGCTCCTCCGCTCCCTTCACTGGCATCCGGTAACTGCTAGAATCCACTTCAAGACACTGGTACTTGCGTACCATGCTGCTAATGGATCTGGCCCTTCCTACATCCAGGACACGGTTAAACTGTACACCCCAGCACGTGCACTCCGCTCTGCATCGGCCAAACAGCTTGCTGCACCCGCACTGCGAGGGGGACCCAAGTTCCCATCAGCAAAAACATGTGGGTTTGCTATCCTGACTCCAAAATGGTGGAATGAGCTCCCCATTGAAATCAGGACAGCAGATAGCCTACACATCTTCTGGCGCAGACTGAAAACTCATCTCTTTCGACTCCACTTAGAGCGATAGAATTACTAACAAAGCACTTGTATACTAATAAAGGACTGGCTTATCTAAAGCCAGTTGAGTAGCACTTGAAATGTTTTAGCTCTATGAAACCTGATGTACTTATATGATTCTGTTTTCTTCAAGGTTGTATTTTGTTGGTCGAACGCACTTATTGTAAGTCGCTTTGGATAAAAGCGTCAGTTAAATGCAATGTAATGTAATGTTACAGAAGAATATGTTGAAAATATGCTTTTACATCTGTCCAATGATAAATCTCCTGGGATTGACAACTTGGATGGTAAACTGCTCAAAACGACGGCCAAATACATATCCAAGCCATTGAGCCATTTTTAATAAAAGTTTAGAGCAAAGCGTGTGCCCCGAGATCTAGAAGGAAGCCAAGGTTATCCCATTACCCAAGGATAAAAGAAAATCCTTTGCTGGTTCCCATAGAGAACCGCAGTGACGCGTCCTAAAACCCGGAAGTAAACTCCTTCCAATTTCTCCATAGGATTTTGGAAAATAGCTCGAAATAAGGTCTGTGGTTGAAACACATTTAAGAGACGGAACACGTTTTGTTCAGCCGGATAATATCCACCGTCGCAAGAAGCGAAATGCTAATGTTATGCTATAAGCGAACTACAGCAGGGTCGCTGCTTCAACGTCACGCCAAATTAAGATCCATATTCAAACATACAGATTGTAAATTGTACAAGTTGAAGCGTTTGTTTGAACAGTTTGCAGGAGGCAGGTACTTGCTTTCAAGCAGAACAGGGCAAACAAACTTAGCAGGAGTGTTTTACGTGTTCGGTGTAATGACGTAAAACGGCCTGGACAACTTCTGTAGTCCTATTCAGCCACATGTTACACATGTAAACTCTTCAAAAATCACCAGCGGGGTCACTGCTGATGTATTTAATGTCGTAGAACAAAACGTGATCCGTCTCTTCAATTTGTGTCAAACACAGACCTTATTTGGAGCTATTTTCCAAAATCCTATGGAGAAATTGCATTGCTTTTTATCGAAGGAACCGGAAGTGGTAAACATGCTAACTTACTTCCGGGTTTTAGGACGCGTCACTGCGGTTCTCTATAGTCGACCTATAAGTCTCCTCCCAGTGTTAAGTAAATTAATAGAAAAAATAGTATACACCCAAATTCAATACTACTTTTCAAGTAACAATCTGACAACAAACTACCAACATGCCTATAGAGATGGTCCCTCTACAAGTACAGCACTTGCACAAATGACCGACGACTGGTTAAAGAGCATGGATGATAGGAGGCTTGTAGGAGCTGTCATGTTAGACTTTAGCGCAGATTTCGATGTAATCGATCACAGTCTGCTGCTGAACAAACTCAAATGCTATGGCTTTGGTTCTGTTGCTATGTGTTGGATGGAGAGCTACCTGACCAGGAGAAGGCAGCAAATATTTTTCAATGGGAGCTTTTCTGAAAGTAAGGTGTTGCAGTGTGGGGTCCCACCAGTTAAACTATCTACTTAAAATAGAGATTAAAGCCATAGCAGACTGGGTCAACAATAACAAACTGGTACTCAACTGGTACTGTTCGGATCCAGACATATGTTAAGCAGCAATCCTCAATTAAGCCTGACACTGGCTGGTCAGCCAGTGGAACAGGTACACGAGACTAAGTTGCTTGGCATTGTTCTTGATTCTGGTTTACAGTGGACAAAGCAAATAGACAGTATTGTAACTAAAATGGGAAGGAGCATAGCTGGGACGAGAAAATGTACTAAGTATGTAACACCAACCACTTTGAAACAAGTCATTCAGTCTCTGGTTTTGTCACATTTTGAGTACTGTCCGGTCATATGGTCATCAGCAGCAAAAACACATATACAGAAATTACAAATAGCTCAAAACAAGGCTGCCACACTAGCTCTCCACTGTTCGAAGCACACTCATATTGGAGATATGCATAGAAACCTATCGTGGCTTCCGTTTGAGAAACGTCTGCAATCTGGTGTTATCACTTTTCAATTTTTTTTCCAATTTAGCAAAAGACCACTGTATTTTTATGATCAAATAGTTTACACAAGAGACGAGCATGATCATAAGCCTAGACAAGCTACATCAGGCCATCTACTGGCACCTAAACCCAGGACAAATCTTCTAAAATCTTCTGTGACTTATAGAGCTATAAAGGAATGGAACTCATTGCCAAACTACCTTGCTGAAATAGAGTCCAGAGCCTCTTTCAAGAAGAGATTGAAGGGCCATCTACTAATGACCATGTACCCTTGTGAACTGTGAACCCTAATTTAATTTGATCTCATGCTTTGTACTGGTGGGTGTCTTGTGCACTCATCCTTGGCTGAGATTGATATTGAAAGTTGATGAGATTGTTGATGATGTTGGAAATTGTTGATGATATTGGTGATGTTGTTAATGATGTCAGGAATTATGTCTTGAATGTTGTTGTATTATTGTTGTATTATTGTTGTATTGTTTTAAGTGTCAGACCCCAGGAAGAGTAGCTTTTGTCAAGAGCAAAAGCTAATGGGGATCCTTAATAAACATAAACATAAACATAAACCCCTCAGCTGTCCGGCTGAAGCTTCCCAGAACCTTGAGAATCCATCCCACTTTCCATGTGTCCCAAATTAAACCTGTCCACACCAGCGACCTGAGCCCTCCGACCGCTCCCCCTCGTCCCCCCCAAATCATCGATGACCATCCTGCCTACACTGTGCACCGTCTCATGGATGTCAGGCGTCGGGGCAGGGGCTTGCAATATCTGGTTGACTGGGATGGTTACAGCCTCGAGGAACGATGCTGGGTCCCTCGTTCTCGAGTCCTGGACCCTGTTATGTTGAGAGCCTTTCACAGGGCACATCCCGACAAGCCTGGTGGTCGCCAGGAGGCTCCCGTTGAGGGGAGGGTACTGTGAGGATCCACAGTGCGGCCTACCTCTTTTTCCTCTGTTGTTGTCTGTCTTCCTGGCTGGGCGTGTTGACCTACATTGGGATTTCCGTCTCCACACCACTCCAGCTGTTGATCATCTCGCTGATTACCACCACTCACCTGCACCTGCTTAAAACCCTGGTTCTCATCCTCAGTCTTCGCCAGTTCTTCATTTATTCTTCAGTGATAACTAACGTCCCGGGCCTACTTAGCATTTTATGCCTAGTAAACTTTTTGATGCTCTTAGAGAGAGGATTTACCTTCCTAACCCTGCTTTTTGCCTGTTTCCAGATCCACACACCTGCCGCTCCGCCTGCCTCGTCCAGCCACCTTCCTGGTCTGTCCTGCTCCTCGTCCAGGTTTTTCCCGGTGGTACACACGAAAGGTAGGAAGGTACCAATGTTCTTCATTGTCCTTCAGAGGGGGAGCGATCTTCGCATGGTCATTTTCGAATATCTTTTCCATGAAAAGGAAGAAATGGTCTCTCATCTCTGGTTTTCTGTCAAAGTTGCATCTGAGTGCAGAGAGGCATTTGAGTGCCTGTGCTCGATTGTCTGGAAGATATCGCCTCTGTGTCCTGAAGGGGAGAGGGGCAACCCAGTTGTTGGTATCATCCTTTCGGAATCCTTGTCCCATGGTCCTTATGAAGACCTTGTCTTCAATCGAGGGAGCCATTTTGTTATCTTCCTTAGTTCTTTGGAACACTGTACACCCAAGATGGTCTTCTCCTTTGTCGCAGGCGGTCTCATCACTGAAGTAGCTCTTTGTGAGCTCAGTTGACCTGGAGTCGCTGTATCTTTCTTTGATGAGGAGGCGATTCGGACAAGGTTGAAAGAGAGATAGACGACCATTCTCTAGCATGTTTGTGAAGAAAGTGTTCACGATGGATGGCTTGTGGACCTTTCCCAAACAGACCTCTCCCACGAGGACCCATCCTAGGTTGAGCCTCTGAGCATAAGGTGCATCGTGAGGACCATTGATCTGTTCCCGCACTTTGTGTACTCTTATTATGTCCCTTCCAAGGAGAAGCAGTATTGGGGCTTGGTTGTCCATCTTAGGAATCTGAAGAGCTACAGATTTCAGGTGTGCGTGGTGGAGAGCAGCTTCTGGAGTGGGGAAGAAACGGACCCTCACTATTGCGGTAAGTGTTTTGTCAATTCCGGTTGTTGTTGTCATCTCCGGGTATCCTGTGTGCCTGTTCTGCTGCTGATAGCTTATATTATCTTAAATCGATTGTTTTAAAATTATTGATCACGGCAGCTACCTGACGTTGTAATCACACGTTACTACAGCTTAAGCACTCACAACTCCCCCTCTCTTAGCGACTGTAACTCCACAGTTGCCTACACTCCTTTCGGGTTTGCTAAACGGTAGCTACTTTAGCTTGATAGCTAGCCATGGCTCTTTCCCCACCCTCGGGTGCTATTTCCTGCTCTACCTGTCTCATGTTTGGTTACTTCCCTTCCTCCTTTACTGGTACCAATACATGTATTAAATGTAGTATAGTTGCTAGGTTGGAGACGGGAATCATAGACATAGAAGCCCGCCTCCGCATTTTAGAAAGTAACTCAGCTACAGTAAAGCTGTAGTTGGTGCGGACCGGCAAGAGGTAGCTCCTATTAGCCGTCCCCCGGCAACTCCCGAGCAGCCGGGAGACTGTTCAGAAGAGGCATTACGCGAAAACCACAGGTCCCCACTCGGTGAGACACCCGCTGCGAAGCCAACTCTGGTTATTGGTAGCTCTATTATGAGATACGGGAATTTAGAGACCAAAGCCTCCACAGTCACATGCATTCCGGGGGCCAGAGTGGACGACGTTGAGGCGCATCTAAAACTGCTGGCTATGGATAAATGTAAATACAGTAGGATTGTTATTCACGTCGGTGGTAATGATTCATTTATGCCAATCAGAATGCACTCTCTCCTGGGCAGTCATTCATAGGAATCCTGAACCCAATAAAATACCCAATATTAACGGTGTTTGAGTAAAATTCTACTTTAAATTTTACTCAATTTAAAGTAAAACCTAATGGAAGTGTCATACAAGATCCCTAACATCTAAAGCAATATTGGTAAATGATTTAATATCAGATTATAATATTGATATATGCTGTCTCACTGAAACTTGGTTGAGACATGAAGAATATGTCAGCATAAATGAGGCCACTCCACCCAGCCATATCAATACTCATATTCCTCGAGGCACAGGCCGAGGAGGTGGAGTTGCAGCCATCTTTGACTCAAGTTTACTTATCAATATTAAACCAAAATTAAATTATACCTCCTTTGAAAGTCTCGTTTTTAGTCTTACGCATCCGACCTGGAAAACTTTGCAGCCAATCTTATTTGTTAGAGTGTACCGTGCACCAGGTCCTTATTCAGAGTTTTTATCAACTTTGGTACTTAAAACAGATAAAGTAATTATCGTAGGTGACTTTAATATTCATGTTGACGACGATAAAAATAGCCTTACTGTTGCATTTAACTCTGTATTAGATTCTATTGGTTTCCGTCAGAGTGTAAATAAACCAACCCACTGTTATAATGACACTCTTGACCTTGTTCTGACTTATGGTATTGAAATTGAGCAACTATTAGTCTAACCGCATAATCCTGCTTTATCCGACCATTTCTTAGTAACTTTTGAAGTACTGTTACTAGACTACAAACCATTAGTCAAAAGTTCCTGCAGCAGAAACCTATCTGTTAATGCTATAGCCAAATGTAAGGAAGAGATTCCACCAATACTTAACTCGATAGCATGTCTGCATGTAAGGGAGGAAACTTATACAAAATGTACACCACCCCAAATTGATCATGTTGTTGATAGTGCTACAGATGCGCTGCGAACAAATTTAGACTCTGTTGCTCCTTTGAAAAAGAAGAAAATAAAACAACATAGACTAGCTCCATGGCATAATGCCGAAACCCGCAAAATAAAGCAAAAGTCGAGACAACTTGAAAGGATATGGTGTTCCACTAAACTTGAAGAATCCCGTTTAATTTGGCATATTACTCTCAATGAATATAAGAAAGCACTGCGTAAAGCGAGAGCAGCCTACAACTCCTCATTAATAGATGAGAATAAGAATAATGCAAGTTTTCTTTTCAGCACTGTAGCCAGGCTGACAGAGAGCCATAACTCCATTGAGCCTTCTATTCCCATAGCACTCAGTAGTAATGATTTTATGTGCTTTTTTAACGATAAAATTGTTACTCTTAGAAACAAAATTAATGACCTCTTGCCTTTGACCAGTATACTCTTATCAACATATGAGTGGACAAATATGCTTTATGCAAATCTTTGTTTATTGTCATTTGAACAATGACAAATATTCTCATGAATATTAAACACAACAACCTCTGAACATTACAAATATTCGCCTCAATTCAACCTGGAACCTATCTCATACAATACAATAATACAATACAATGTGTGTGTGTGTGTGTGTGTGTGTGTGTGTGTGTGTGTGTGTGTGTGTGTGTGTGTGTGTGTGTGTGTGTGTGTGTGTGTGTGTGTGTGTGGAGAGACACTGTGATGGATCGTTGGAGCTATGTGCAACTCAAGGCATATGCTCGAACGGGAGCTGCCTGGACGCTGCAATCATGTTGAGCGCACTATCCGTGCTGAGTGTGCTGACTTTTCCCACTGTCTGGCTACCTGCATAAAGTCAAGTGCTCGGCGCAGTTGTCAGCGAAATGTCGCTCCTGTAGTGATCACTAATTAACTGGATTACATAATTCACACACGGAACTCTGGGGTAGGGGTATTGTTTCCGCACGGACATATATGTTGTGTTGTCTATATATGTTGTGTGCACCTCTAGCTTCTCTCTCTTCTTCCCGGACTGCAACCGGAGGACATGTAGTAAATAAAGTTCACTTTTGCACCTTTGATGCACCGCCTCCGACTCCTCGGCACTACACTGGTGACCCTGACACGTCTCGTGAAGTTTCCGGGACGGAGCCGAACACGGCAAAAAGAACGCAAGTTCTTTTCTCGAAATGCCGGGGATTTTTGGAATCGTCCGTGGCTGCCACCGGCACGTGGACGGAGGCTCGGTGCGCGCCCCGCAGAAGAGCTGGGGACGTTGCTCGCCATTCCCGCATCAGCCTTCCATCCATCAGGGGACGATGCACGACCCGCTGGGTCGACCAGCAACCCGATTGCTACCTCGTGGGTTTCTTCGGGGCGTGCGGCTGCACGTCCCGGCTGCGCTATCTGACAACGACTGGCGGCTAACCACGTGGGGCTAACGACGGTTAGCAGCTACCCATGGCTGCCAGCTAGCGGCTAACGGCTAGCTGTTGACGGCTGTCGACATATTTCTGTTAACATCTGACTGTTAACACATTTTTTTCCGGTGCCGGAGAGGAGGTTTGACCAGCCGGTTGACCTCGTGTGGACACTCTCACCTTTTTCACCACCTCGACGGCGGTTCCAGACGCCACTCACGTTTTCATGGGCGCCTGGGTGGCGCACTCCTGGACCCCGTCTCGCCTCGACAGTTCCGGACGTCGCCCATGCTCCATCGGCCCATGGGTGGCGCGATCCGGGACCCTGTCTCGCCTCTCATCTGTCCACGGTTCCTTCCTCCCGGGGAGACTGCTCCTGCCTCCCGGGGATGCCTCAAGGCATGCTGAGGATTTCATGCCCGCCGCCGCTGCGCGTCTGCCTGCGGCCGGGTTGCTCTCCTTTCTCCCGGGGAGACTGCTCCTGCCTCCTGGGGATACCTCAGCGCCTGCTGAGGACTTCGTGCGGCCGGGCAGTGCTCCTTCCTGCTGGGGACCACCGGGTTGTTCTCGCCCTCGTTGGGGCTCCTACCCTCTCCTGCAGCCCCCTTTCGACGGCCCGTTCCATGGCTGAATTCTGGGGGGGCTTGTGTAGTGATCACTAATTAACTGGATTACATAATTCACACACGGAACTCTGGGGTAGGGGTATTATTTCCGCACGGACATATATGTTGTGTTGTCTATATATGTTGTGTGCACCTCTAGCTTCTCTCTCTTCTTCCCGGACTGCAACCGGAGGACATGTAGTAAATAAAGTTCACTTTTGCACCTTTGATGCACCGCCTCCGACTCCTATTCCTCAGCACTACACTCCTCTGTTTTCATTGAAACAGCTCCTTGTTGTGACTCGACAGATATGTTAGGTTTAGTTATGTTTTACTCTAGTTTGTGTTTTGATCTTGTCACTTCCTGTTTTTATTTTGAAAGTAATCTTTTCTCTCATTCCAGATCCCACATTTCCTGCCTTTGTGTGTTTCCCGCCCTTGAGATTGCTTGGCCCTGCCCTGATAGTTTTCACCTGTGATCATCCCCCTCACCTATAAATAGCCCTTGTGTTTCTTTGTTCCCTTGTCAGTTCGTTATGTTTCATGTCGTGAGAACCTGGGCCTTTTTGACTCCTGATACCTACCTGGCGATTTATACCTTTTGCCAAGTGAGTTTTTGTGTTGCTGTACAACTTAGTTTTGGTTATTTAACTACTTTCTATTTTTTGAAAGTACGATTTAGTTTTTGTTATTAAAGAATATTCTATTTTTGGACAACTGTCTTCGAGTCCTGCTTTTGGGTCCTATGTCCTGTGTCTCGGTTCATAACAGTACGAACTGACCAAAATATGGACTCAGCGGATTCAGAGACAGTGAAGATAGCTCTGCGAGCTCAAGGAACGAGACTACACCAGAAGACTTGGATTCTGTCATTGCACTGGCAGTTCGAATAGACAATAGAATGGCCGAAAGACAAAAAGAAAGGTTCAAGAATGTGGCACGTCTGCCTCGACACCAAGGGGACACACCAAGCCATCGTCCCGCCTGGAGACCTCCTGCCGATACTCCTCCTGAGAGAAGAGTGCTCCCTAGTGTCTCAGAGGAACCCATGCAGTTGGGTCGGGCAAAGTTGACTCCGGAGGAACGTCTTCGGCGCATTCAGGAGGGCAGGAGTTTTTACTGTGGGGAGCAGGGACACCTCCTGGCTTCTCCATCCATCCATCCATCCATCTTCTCCCGCTTATCCGTGGTCGGGTCGCGGAGGTAGCAGTTCCAGCAGAGAGCCCCAAACTTTCCTTTCCCTGGCCACATCAACCAGCTCTGACTGGGGGATCCCAAGGCGCTCCCAGGCCAGCGAAGAGATATAATCCCTCCACCTGGTCCTAGGTCTACCCCTTGGTCTCTTCCCAGCTGGACGTGCCTGGAACACCTCCCTAGGGAGGCGCCCAGGTGGCATCCTAACTAGGTGCCCGAACCACCTCAACTGGCTCCTTTCGACGCGAAGGAGGAGCGGTTCAACTCCGAGTCCCTCCCGGATGACTGAACTTCTCACCTTATCCCTAAGGGAGACGCCAGCCACCCTGCGGAGAAAACCCATCTCGGCCGCTTGTATCCGCGATCTCGTTCGTTCGGTCATGACCCATACCTCCTGGCTTCTTGTACAGTAAAAGGTCGGGCTCATCAGGGACGAGGAGGACTCTGGTGAGCCGACTGTCATCTGGATTCCCTCCTCGTACGTTGACACAGGTACAAGTAAAAGTAGACAAACATGTTTTAACTCAGGGGGTTCTCATAGACTCTGGTGCAGATGAAAGTTTAATGGATTGGGGGTTGGCCAAGTGGAACTGTGTGGTAATTCCTTTGAAGCAACCGATAAAGGCCTCTGCTCTGGATGGTCGGTTATTGTTTACCGTTACCCATTGTACTATGCCCATTGAAATAACCGTAAATGCAACACATACTGAACACATGACTTTCCATTTATTTGACTCTGCTCAGCATCCACTTATTCTTGGTTACCCATGGTTAGTCAAGCATAACCCACACATAGACTGGAGATCTGGGAGAGTTAAGGGATGGGGAGAGGACTGCAAGCATTTCTGTTTGAGAGACAATAAGACTGGTGACAACACTCCCCATGCTAGAAGGATTGAGACCCAAGATGTTGTTCAGATTGCATGTACAGAAATGACTGAGGCTATCTAAGTACAGGAGCAAGATTTCCCTGACAAGTCCAAGGTGCCCAGTTGCTATTGGGACCTGAAGGAAGTTTTTAGTAAAGCCCTGCCACCACATAGGCCTAATGACTGTGCTATAAACTTGGTACCTGGCTCCCCATTCCCAAGGGTCGCCTCTACTCTCTTTCCGGACCTGAAAGGGAGGCCATGAACAATTATATTGAGACCTCCTTGCAGGCCGGACTCATTCGCCCTTCCTCGTCACCAGCGGGAGCGGGCTTCTTTTTCGTCGACAAAAAAGATGAATCACTCCGGCCCTGTATAGACTACAGCCCTCTGAACGCAATCACCATCAAAAACAGGTACCCTCTCCCACTCATCTCCTCTGCCTTTGAACTTTTGCAAGACTCCAACATTTTCACCAAACTGGATTTAAGGAATGTGTATCATTTGGTGAGAATCAGGGAGGGGGACGAATGGAAGACTGGATTTAACACACCAAGTGGACACTATGAGTACCTAGTGATGCCTTTTGGCTTGACAAACGCACCGGCAGTGTTTCAGGCCCTCATAAATGAGGTGTTGGGGGACTTCCTGAATACGTTTGTGTTTGTATATCTTGATGACATTTAGATTTTTTCTCCTGACAACATAACTCACCAGCAGCATGTCCGTCAAGTCCTCGACCGCCTGCTACAGAACCAACTTTATGTTAAAGCAGAGAAGTGCGAGTTCCATGTCCAAACCACCTCATTCCTGGGTTTCATCATTGCCCCCGGTCAAATCAAGATGGACCCTGCCAAGGTCAGTGCCGTGGCCGAGTGGCCAGTTCCTGTCAACAGGAAAAAACTACAGCAGTTCCTGGGGTTTGCAAATTTTTATAGACGTTTCATCAGAAATTTCAGTTCTATTGCTTCCCCGCTACATGTACTTACCTCTCCTCATGTCCCTTTTGAATGGAACCCCAAAGCTGCTAACGCTTTTCAAGGCCTTAAAGAGATGTTCACCTCTGCTCCCATCCTCACCATCCCAGATCCACTTCGACAGTTCGTGGTAGAGGTGGATGCCTCTAACCTCGGTGTGGGGGCAGTTCTCTCTCAGCGGGCTGCAAAGGATGATAATAAGCTCCATCCCTGCGCTTATCTCTCCCGTAAGTTGTCCCCAGCGGAAAGGAACTACGACGTGGGCAATCGTGAACTACTGGCAGTGAAACAAGCCTTGGAGGAGTGGAGACATTGGCTAGAGGGGGCCGCTCAGCCATTCCTGGTATGGACAGATCACAAAAACCTTGAATACATAAAAAAGGCTAAGAGACTGAATTCACGCCAGGCTAGATGGACGCTTTTTTTCAGTCGTTTTGATTTTACTTTGTCATTTAGACCTGGCTCCCAGAACACCAAGCCAGATGCCTTATCCCGTCTGTTTGACCCTGAGCCTGCTGCCAAGAAACCAGAACCCATCCTACCACTGAACTGTGTGGTAGGAGCGGTAACTTGGCAAATAGAAAAAGAGGTGCAGCAAGCAAATGTTGAGAGCCCAGCACCTAGTGAGTGTCCGCCTAATAGGCTGTTTGTTACAGTGCCCTTACGCTCCAAGATCATTCACTGGGCTCACACGTCCTTGATCACTTGTCATCCTGGGGTTAGAGGAACCATGTTTGCACTTAAGCAGCGTTTCTGGTGGCCGTCCATGGCTAAAGATGTTGGTGAATATGTGAATGCCTGTCCTGTTTGTGCTCGCAGCAAAACTTCTTCCAGGTCTCAGGCTGGGTTGCTGCAGCCGTTGCCCATTCCTCAACGGCCCTGGTCTGACATATCCATGGACTTTGTTACTGGACTCCCGGTGTCTCAAGGTAATACCACTGTGCTAACAGTGGTAGATCGTTTTTCTAAAATGACTCATTTTATTCCATTAACCAAGCTACCCTCGGCCAAGGAAACGGCAGAAATTATGATGATCAATGTGTTCCGGATACATGGATTTCCCAGGGATATTGTGTCAGACCGGGGCCCACAGTTTGTTTCCAATATTGAAGCTAAATTAGCAACTACATGTTAGCAACTACATGTCCCACAATGCATTTTGTTCTGTGACTTGTCTTAATCTCAGCCATATTTTAACCGCTGGCCGACAGGGGGCGAAAGAGACGAGTGAGCGATACAGGGAGAGAAACACAGAAGAAGAGATGAGAGCGCAGCAGAGAGAAGCGGAGAGGATATCTGTATAGTTCAATGTTCATTGACAATACATATTGAATTGTACTTTCTTTATTTGATTGGCAGTCAGTTGTTGATTACATGCAGACGTTGATAAAGCTACAGGCTACTTCAATATCACACTAATTCATGAAGCAACTTAGACATTTTGATGTTCCGGACCTTTGCATGGGGACATTTTCTTATTCTTTGTCATGTTCTCAGTTCTTATTACTTTATTAAGGCCTGCTTCATAATGTACTGTATCTAAATGTGTGTTCTCTCTTACAGACAGATTTCAAAGAGGAAAAGGAAGTGTCACGAAGAAACTTGCATTTCATTTGATGTTATAATTTGTATGCATGCATATCTGTTGTATACTGTATGTTTATACTTGAAAAATAAAAATATTTCAGCATCTGAAGTAACTTTTATATACATTTGGGTGAGTAAATGAGAAAATGTAAAATGCGCTGTCCCACGGTAATTCAGAAGGCTCACAGGTCACATTCCGAACATTATTTAAAACAATACTGTAGGTGCTTTCCCACAGTTTACAGTTTGATTTGTATATAGGGATTAGCGCTGTGGCTGAATGACCAGCCATTACTGTTGGTTGTGGCCACAATGGCCAGTTTGATTTGCATACTGTAGAGCAGGGGTGTCAAACTCAAATACACAGTGGGCCAACATTACAAAATGGGTACTAGTCGAGGGCTGGACTGGTTCAATGTTTATTGCAAAACTTATTGAAATGAACTTATTGCACATGTTAAACCTGGAACTAACAAAGATTAAATTATTGCCTATAAAAACAACATTAAACATTAAATAATCAGGTGCATTCATTTCTTATGGCTCTATCTGCAGCTTCTCCAGAGTCATTTCTTATGATTACATTTTCCCACAGGCCAACAACAGCTTCAACAAAACTATTCCCCTCAAAGAAAAACCAAACATGCCCTGTTGTCGTGAGAGAGAAAGTGCAGAAGGAAACATCCATTAAACTCAGTGTGCTGCTCTGTGATGCTAGTTCAGATACTTGGCATCTCATCTTGGGTGCAAGTTCATGGGTTGATGGGCAAATACACAGCTGAGAGCTTATTTTTTAATATATGAAGCGTGAGCTGTATGCTCGAGTCTTCCTGCCTGTCGGCCTGTCAGATCTTGTACTTGAGTAAAAGTAGAAGTACCAGAGTGTAGGAATACTCTGTTACAGTAAAAGTCCTGCATTCAAAATGTTCCTCAAGTAAAAGTATTATCATCAAAATATAGTGAAAGTAGCGACAGTAAAAGTAGTCATTGTGCAGATTGGTCCATTTCAGAATAATATATATGATATGTTTTATAATGATTGATCATGAAAGTGTTCTCAAAGCTGGTAAAGGTGCAGCTAGTTTGAATGACTTTGTATACTGCAGGGTAGCTTGTGAATTTACTCCGGTTGATGGCCCATTAGTTGTGTAAATACACAGCTGAGAGCTGCCGTTTCATTCATACGACGGGGTGTTAGGGCCACACTTAGAAGAAAAAAAACGGAGAGATTTCGAGAATAAAGTCGTAATAATACGAGAATAAAGTCATAGTTACGAGAATAAAGTCGTAATGTTACGAGAATAAAGTCATAGTTAC
>CALSBZ010040033.1:0-31418 GCA_943591055.1 Gobionotothen gibberifrons | reverse complement strand
AAGTCATAGTTACGAGATTAAAGTCGTAATGTTACGAGAATAAAGTCATAATTACGAGATTAAAGTCGTAGTTTCATAAGTGACTTGAGAAGGAGACAACAGCAGCGTCCAGCAATACAATGAGGAATGTGGAGCATCTTGTGAAGCAGTACTTTAGTTTAGGCTTCTCAAATAACGAAATAGTTGATCTTTTGGCACATCAGCATCAGATTATCATAAGTATTAGAACTTTGAATAGGTTGTGCAAGAAACTATGTCTATTTTATTTCGAAGAAAGAACCAAACGGATTTGGAGGAGATTGTCTCCTTTCAGCTAACCAGGAAGTGTTTTAGCACACCACGTGACGCATCTGAACGAATCACGTTCGACAACAGAAATGTTGTCGAACCCTTGTTCACAGGTCTCACTGCTTTCACACCGATTTGCATACTGTGTAGAGTGAGCAATTAGTTTATTCCCTCAGACGCAATTCAGGGGGGGTGGGGTGGGGGGGAGAAAGTGTTCTCAAAGCTGGCACTGTAAAAAAAAAAACTGTAAAAAAACGGTAAAAGTCTGGCAGCTGGTGCTTCCAAAAACTTACCGTCAAATTACAGTGAAATACCCTAATTACAATCATTTGAAAATACCGTAAATTCACAGTAAATATAATTAATTTCCTTTACAGAGAAACACTGTTATTTTACAGGTATCTTCCCTTATTTATTACGGACATCATTTAGAGTTAAGCATGTAAATACTGTTATTTTACAGTTGTATCCTAAATTATTACGGTCAAACACCTTCAATAAAGTGACAGAACTTAAAGTTCAGCAGTGAAATACTGTTATTTTACAGTTTTATCCTAAATTATTACGGTCAAATACCTTCAATAAAGTGACAGAACTTAAAGTTCAGCAGGGAAACACTGTAATTTTACAGATGTATCCTCTCTTTTTACAGTCAATAACCTTTAATACAAGTACAGCACTAATACTTCTACAGGCAAAAAACCTGCAAAAAACCTGTCAAATGACTGCCAAACAAAAACCGTAAAATTAAAGTAAAAATACTTTAACTGAAATAAAGTGCAAAAGCAATTAATATACAGGAATTGTCCTTAAAGTCCAAAATCCATTGTCTTAAAATGTTACATTCAAATACCTTAAATAAAGTTCTGATGAGAAAAACTGTTTTTTACTTCTTTTTTTTTATTAGATGTTTATGATCAAACACTAAAATAAATACAGAACCTAAAGTTCTACAGCTAGAATATTGTTATTTTACAGCTTTTTTCTAACATTTTCCAATCAAACAGGTTCAATAAAATGACATCACAAAATGTTCAAACAATTACTCTGAAAATATAAAAATATTTGTAGAATTATAGTACAACTAATGAATACAGCATTTCATATTTAAACATCATACTTATAAACAGTAGAAACAAAAAGTAAGTTGAATTTTTTAAGATTACTTTGAAACATTCTCAACTGAAAATAGCAGGAATTACAAAATGGCGACATATGTTCACATTGTCAATTTGAAGGAGCAGTGTGCAGGATTTAGTACGTCTAACAATGGGGATGTAGGTTCCAACTTCTGAACTTCAGGAGCTTGACAGACTGGTGACTAGAGGTGCAGCTGTTGGTGTACAGGGAGAAGAGCAGAGGTGAAAGAACGCAGCCTTGAGGGGAACCGGTGCTGATGGTCCGGGGGTCAGAGACGCGTTTCTCCAGCCTCACGTGCTGCTTCCTGTCAGACAGGAAGTCTGTGATCCACCAATACACTGCCAATAGATCCCCTACATCTTCCAGAACACCAACTTTCTAATACCTTAGAAACTACAACTAGCCGTTGGCACGAATGTAATGCTTCAGCTTCCTACAACTTTAAAGCTGTGTGGACGTGGCTCTATGAAGAGTCGTTCATATTTTTCTCATTATTTCATAAGTTTAGAAGGGGTAACAACAGTTACCTTTTGTTAATTTGAACTGAAGCCAAACTTGTGCGACTTGTTTCTGAAATCCCTTTCTCTTAAAGTAAATACATAAAATAAAAAAACAATGGAGCTTACCCTAAAACTAACCACTGGATTGCTTGTCTAACATGACCTAGTCCATAAATGTGTTAAGGGTGGGAACAATCAAACGCACCCTCCCAGGCACTGCGTGTTAGCGAAGTACAACTGAGATTTCGAAGAGGAAGATATGCTTGGTCAATTCTTAATAAAAAATAAAAAACAACAAATTGAGAATTTGAGTTTTCATTAGCAGCGCCTAGCTACAGCTGCGGAGCTTCGGTCAATACCACTAACAGTCTATTTCCTTAAAATGGTACATATCGCTGAATCTATATTTTCATCTTCAGGTGATGAAATCTTCATTATGTCCCTGTACAATAAGATTTGAGCATTTTGTAATCCATTGAGGAAATTCAAGACCAGTAAATATTGATTGATTAAACAACACTAAATAAAATGTTAGTGTTTTCTTCAAACTCAGACTCTCTGCTGCGGCTGTACCTTAAAGACAAAACAATTGTCTGATGATCTTTGTTGAACAAGGTCTGATTGTCCTGTACAATGTGGGGTATTTTTAAATACTTGACTAAACCACATTCAATATTATGTTACAAGTTAGTTATTACTCACATATCAAAGTCTTTTCATCTGTAAGATGGAAGAATAGCTGGGTGCTGCCTGGAGAGACTGATGAGAGGAGTCACCGGCTGGCTTCAGCAGCTTTCCACACAAAGCCATCACATCTTCTCTTCCATAGTCCTCACTGTCCACTGGTGCTCTGTCAAAAGAGTGAACATCACAGCTGTCATGGTAACCCTTTGTTACACAACATACAACCAACATGCATCAAAAGTGACCCGAATGAGTTTAAATTGTAAATATCTTTGCAATAAATTACTTCCAGGATTCCAGCTATTCCTCAATTAACCTGTTTTTGATCAACACCCATTTTAATTTTTCCTTTCTTAAATAAAAATCAAGTTTGAATCACTACACTTCTAAGGCACAACATGGGTAAAAAATTACCCGTATTATTTTCCTATGTTTTTTCATGCATGGCTGAGTGTTTCTTTAAATACATTGTTTTTGATTACCACAAATCATTATTTTAATTCTCCCGTTCTAATTGATGAACTAAAATAGTTTATGCCAAGTGTGATACAAAAGCAAAAAAATAAAGATACTTTAATAATAATTTTGTTAAAAATAATAATTTTAGCAGAGATTTGGACCAAGCATGTATGATGTAGTAATACAACAAATATTTTAGTGCACACACTGTTACATTAGCTAGTCATGTTAGCTTGTATATAGAGCAGAGCTAACTAGCAAGTTAGCCAAACGTTAGTGGTTAGCAGTGTATGCTATGATAGCTGTTGGCTACTGAACATTAACAAACTGGATTCCGCTGTAAAAAAGCTGTGAAACTTTACAATAAGATTGGCGACAACACTGTGACACCCTGCTGCACGTTTATGTGTAATCGTCCCGCGTTGGAGACGAGAGGGTGGCGCGGCAGCACTGCAATAAGCTGTAAACTAACGTTAGCAGCCACCTTGTTAACCTGTAAAGCCTGATTGTCCCGCCGGTGGGACATCTTGCAAGAAACAGCATCTCAGGAATTCTTAAAATGTAACAACCTATTAATGATGCTAACTGACGATATTAACCATTTTTAACTAAACGAAACACAAGTCTAACATCAAGCAAATCAGCACTTAGTGAAAACTGCTAACGGGGCTAACACTACTTTAGCACATAACTGGCAAAAGCGATCTTTTCTACTTCATGCTATCTGCACAAACGTTATCATATGAAAGCTGAGATTCCACAGATTCCCTTAAAGTATATGTCTCATCACTCAAAACTCACTGAACTACAAGAAGAAACGTAACCTTAAATACACAATTAAACATTCACAAACTAAGGATTATCTAATTAACTCCATTACAGATGCAGGACTCACCAGATCTCAAGTCTTCTGTTCCCTGTTGACGTCCCGATGTTCATATTTAACGTGTAGATGTAAAACGATCCCGATATTAGTCCATAACTCGTGAGCAGACATACAGACAGCTGTAGCTCCAGGAGAGCCGCTCAAACTGACGTGGAAGTTTCAAATTGGATTGACAGGCGCGGACAGTGCTCATTGGCAGTTTTTTTCGATGACGTTTATATTAACCAATCAGGAGTGTTGTGGACTCATTCCAATCCCGCTTGTCTTGTCTGCCGTTGTATGGCTGGATTCCATTTCAAGTGCCGTAGCTTTTTACTTACATTTTACGTTTTTTTCATTTTTTACAGTTTTTTACTAGTATACTATGAAAACTACTTTATTTACACAAAATAATTTTTGGGTATTTCTGCAATATATTACATTTTTTGTGAAGATTTATACATTTATTTAACATTTTAGAGATGTTTTATAATAAGATTTCTTTTATTCTACAACAGTACAAAATACAGTTATTTTTTGTTTTTTTACATTTTGTTACATTAAATTTAAGGTTTTACTGCAACAAAAAAAGAAAGTTGCCTTCATTTTACATGAAGTAAAATGATGTGTATTTTATGTGCTTTTACATAGAATTCAATGTAATTTAACATTCAAGACAATTAAACAATGGAATTATCCTGTAAAAAAACGATAATTTCTCATCAAACCAATTTACAGAATAAAACCTTTATTTATTTGAAATAAAAGTAATTTACTGTATTTTTATGGTATTTACGCTTAATATAGAAAAACAAGAAAGGTCTGTAAAATAATACAGTACATTTCTGTGAAAAAACATTTTTTTTTTACAGTGTGGTAAAGGTGCAGCTAGTTTGAATGACTTTGTATACTGCAGGGAAGCTTGTGAATTTACTCCAGGTGGAACTAAAGTCTGATTTAAGACTTGGTTATATTTCACATCATTCATCCACATCTGTGAAGTAACTAAAGGTATTAAATACCATTTACCTCTGAACTGTAGAGGAGTACAATAACAAAGTAGCAAAACATTGAAATACTTAAAGTAAAGTCAAAAAAATCTCTTTTTATCACTCCATAAATCAGAAAACACTGTCAACAGTATGATTTGCCTAATGTGGGACAGTCCTAAAAGGGGCATGGATTGTGCAAGAGCAATGGTTATTTACAGGGCTTTAGTCTTCTAATGCATTATTTTAGATATTTAAGGTGAAGGGTAAATTATATTAAATAATTGGGGGTATCTGGGGCGTAATTGGGGGTAATTGGGGGGCTCTGTTAAAATGGTATGACAAAGTCAGGGATAATGTTTGTGTGTCCGAGTTAAAAAAATGGCAATTAATTTAAGCCCAAATATTCATAGTAATTTAATAAATCCTTCCAACACACGTTGTAAAAAATAGCCTAAATTAAGAAATCATTCCAATAGGTCAGTAAAAAAATAAAAAAACACAGTTTAAAAGGGGAGTGATTAGTCGAATATGCATACATCTGTTCTTATTATACATCCATGGTTAGAACGCCTCCATTTCCGCATTCCAGCTGTCCACATTCCTGGATTCACGTCTTTCTCTTCCGACATTCCAGGCCTTCCAGCCAGGCCTTGGGACCATGCTTGGGACACACACGCTGTAGTACATATGCCGGGCCTGTAAGTGGCGCTGTAACTCCCTCCACAAAAGCAGCGAAGAAGCATAGTTGTCATGGTTGCCCTTCTGTTTATTCTCCACGTTGGGGACAGAGGGAACCGGGCAGAGTTTTTCGCCAGTCAATGTGTATTAAAGTTGAAATCTTCCGGACAAAATTATAAAAGTGCCGGTCAAATGTCTTCTTTGTTATTTATTGAGCTTTAAAACAAATGAATAACGACTCTATAGGCCTATAATATATAAAATACACGGAGCCTCTCTTTTTCCTCCCTCTCTTCGGGCAGCTGTCTCATGCAGCAGCTTATCCAGTAATGAGTGACCCGGCCGACAGTACAAATAAACATATTTATAACTAGTTTAGGTAGTGAATATGAGGAGAAGAGGCGTGTGGATATAAGCAATTAATGTAACATGTCGAAATCTGTTTTACGCAATGTCACAACGGACTATTTTTCTTAGCGGATGCATGTCAATTTATATCAATACATACAACTATTTTTTAAATCAATAAAAACATTTTCTAAATCCATAAAAGCATTTCAATTAATATTGGGAGTCATGTCGTTACTTTGTTGAGAATTTGGCCATGTAATAAACGGGATAATTGGCAGCGACTTGTTCCTTATGGGGAACACCCTTCATGCTGAGCAAGATCCCTCCGCTACACCGTCGAGGCTCCATTCAAATATAAATATTTGTAGTGAATTACTGACGTTCATATTGAGTTTAAGATGATGATTAATTTAGGATTAAAAATCGAGAGCCGGGCTGCATTTCCTCCCGTTCGTTTTTTTCGACTACAGTACATTAAGTTCCACTGACCGCTGTACATCCAGCGTACTGTACAGTATCAGACTTTATTTCACATGAGCACCAGTGTGGAACCCCACTGCACCCCCTGGTGGATCAATGATCCATTGCAGCTGGCTTCATTATAATTACATTTATTTAAAACGGGGGCGGTCTCAAGTCAAGCTGGAGGCTTTCCCTTGAGCGAGGGCAGACCACTTACCAATCACTGCCCTCGCGTTTCAAACTGTCCGAAAATAAGTGCTCCATCTGTATACCACGTGATGACACATTAGGCTCGTGTTGTGTTCAAGGACCCTGACCTTGGCCAGGAAAAACAGGCACTCGCTTGTTTAATTTTTTTGCGGTCTAGATTTCTTTAATTTTTTTCTTTTTTGCGTGTGTTTATAAATTGCCTCGAGGGCCGTACCAAGTTGTCTCGCGGGTCGTATACGGCCCAGGGGCCGGAGGTTCCCCACCCCTGTTCTAAACCATCAACGTATATCTTAGACCCGATTCCAACTAAGCTGTTAAAGGTTAAAGTTTTTCCATTAATTAGCACTTCTTTATTAAATATTATGAATATGTCTTTATTATCAGGCTATGTTCCACAATCTTTTAAAGTAGCAGTGATAAAACCTCTTCTTAAAAAGCACAACCTCGATCCATAGGTTTTAGCCAACTATAGACCTATTTCTAATCTTCTGTTCCTCTCAAAAAGTCTTGAGAAAGCAGTCGCAAAATAGTTGTGTGATTACTTAAAAAACAATGATTTATTTGAAGATTTTCAGTCTGGCTTTAGAACACATCATAGCACAGAGACAGCTCTGGTTAATGTCACAAATGACCTTCTAATAGCCTCAGACAAAGGACTTGTCTCTATTCTTGTTTTGCTCGATCTCAGTGCTGCATTTGATACTATCGACCAAGACATCCTATTGCAAAGACTAGAGCACTTAGTTGGCATACAGGGAACTGCTTTAGGCTGGTTTAGGTCGTATCTATCTGAACGCTCTCAGTTTGTGAGTTTGACTGTGTGTCAACGATGAATCTACCATGCAAACCAAAGTTAGCCATGGAGTGCCACAGGGCTCAGTGCTTGGACCTATTTTGTTCACATTATATATGCTTCCGTTAGGCAATATTATAAGGAATCACTCTGTACATTTTCATTGTTATGCGGATGATACTCAACTATATTTATCCATCAAGCCTGATGAAACCAATCATGTAAATACTATTCAAGACCGCCTCAAGGACTTAAAAATGTGGATGACCTTAAACCTTTTGATGTTAAACACTGCCAAAACTGAAGTTATTGTACTCGGCCCAAAGAATCTACGAAACAAACTATCTAAAGATACACTGACTATGGATGGCATTAATTTGGCCTCCAGTGAGACTGTAAGGAATCTTGGTGTTATATTTGATCAGGATTTATCCTTTAATGCCCACATAAAATCAATCTCAAGGACCGCCTTTTTTCATCTACGTAACATAGCAAAAATCAGGTATATCTTGCCTCAAAACGATGCAGAGAAACTAGTCCATGCATTTGTTACTTCAAGGCTGGATTATTGTAACTCTTTATTATCAGGGTGTACCAAGAAGTCAGTTAAATCGCTTCAGCTGATTCAAAATGCTGCAGCACGTGTACTAACCAGAGTTAGGAAAAGGGACCACATTACTCCTGTTCTGGCTGCCTTACACTGGCTCCCTATAGAAAACAGGATAGAATTTAAAAGTATTCTTCTCGTCTACAAAGACCTTAATGGGCAGGTGCCATCTTACCTTAAATAACTCATTATACCCTACTGTCCTACTAGGGCAGTGCGTTTCAAGAATGCAGGGTTGTTGGTTGTTCCTACAGTACAATGGGAGCCAGAGCCTTTTCTTATCAAGCTCCACTTTTGTGGAATCAGCTACCAGTTTGTGTTCGGGCGGCAGACAGCCTATCCGTTTTTAAGAGTGCACTTAAGAAGTTCCTTTTTGATAAAGCTTATAGTTAGGGCTGATTAGATTCAGCACCTAGTTTTGCTGCTCTAGGCTTAGTTTGTCGGGGGACATCTTACTTCTTCCTTCTCTCTGTCTATACCTGTGTACTCTCATGTTCCGAATAACCCAGCTTCCCCAACATTTCTTTTTGGTGTCTATCTACGCTGGGATCCTGAGTCGTGGCTGATCCTGAGTCCTGAGTCCTGATCTGAGTCCTGGATTTCGAGTCGTGGCTGAACCTGTCACTGTGGTCCTGCCTGATTCATCTTCTTATTATAGACACATGCATTTTCAAACATTTGGTCTATCTATGTTGTAAATGTATTATCTTTTCGATGTACACTCGGCATCTATTGCACGTCTGTCCGCCCTGGGAGAGAGATCCCTCCTCTGTTGCTCTCCCTGAGGTTTCTCCCATGTTCCCCTTTAAACTGTGGGTTTTCTCTGGAGGTTTTTCCTTGTACGATGTGAGGGTCTAAGGACAGAGGGTGTCGTATTGTCATACTGATATTCTGTACAAACTGTGAAGTCCACTGAGACAAATGTAACATTTGTGATATTGGGCTATATAATCCTCCCCGCCATATTCTATGGCAGGGTCTGTGGCCTTCCAGGTTGGGGGTCCTGGATGTAGAGCTGTGTTGTGACTTTCACTTTCGCTCTCTGAGCACTTGACGCTCGCTTTGCAGTTTCAGGCAATATGTGATGTTGAGGCGCAACATCTGTAACAGATCCGATTTTCCTTAAGAAAGGCCTTACGATCTACAAGGGATTTCTCTCTAAATCCGAGACATTTTTGTAGAGGGTGAGGCTTCCTATGGATAGGTTACATGGCCTGGCTCTTGGCCATAACAAAAAGCGTGGGAAGGACAAGAATAGGTATAAGAAAAAGTATTTATTTGGGCAAAACTCAACGTGGCCAAAAACAAACAAAAGGGCAAGGCAAAAAAAGAACAAACGACGCTGCTCTCCAAGGTCCGGTCCTCTGGGGAGAGAGAGCGCTTCAGGGACTGACTCAGGCCTTTTAAACCTCTGGTACTGGCAGCCAGGTGTCCTTAATCACTGCTGATAGGCACAAGAGAGAATATTTAAAGGGCCACACACACAACAGGCGATAGCAAGGCAGGGGTCGTCACAATAGGACACTGTCTGCCAGGCTCCTCAGTCATCTTTTGAGTCATCTCTGCATCAGAGGGGGAAGACACTTCGGTATTATGGACTGAAATAGTTGTTCTAGTATTGCTTTGCTTGAAGGCAGGCATTTCTGAGTAAGGCAGGGTATTGTTGAACATGGTAAGATCCAAACTGGGGTCATTTCTTGTCATCGCTTGTTCGCAGACAAAGGCCACAAAGAAGGAAAATGGTGGAAATGGTACACCGTTTTGACGTTTGTATCTGGTGCCCTCACTTATCCATCTCTCTTGTAGGTTGTATGGTAACTTTTGTGCAATGGGGTTGACGCCACGGGAGGTATCTAGAAAGGCGAGGCCCGGTAGATGCCCCTCAGCCTTGGCAGAAAGAACCTCCATCAACAGATAGCCCAGCTCTCTCAACTTCTGAAATTCCTTGTTCGTCAACTTGAGGAACCCATCAAGTCTCTTGAAGAGTGAGCTCTCAATAGCTTCTGGTGATCCGTAACAGTGTTCCATCCTTTCCCACACCGTGGCAGGGTTTCCGCTAGGATTTTTTCTCCCCGGTCAAATGTCCGGACAGAATTTATTTTACCGGACAAGTCTGAAACTTACCGATCATGTTTCAATAATAATAATAACAATTGTGTAGCAGAGTTTCCGCTCGCAGGTAATTACCGGACTAGGACCGGATATGCTGATGTTGAAAACTCAGTTAATGGGAGTCATTTTTATATTGCTTCAGTTTATAATCGTAACAGATCGAAAAATTTAGATTCATTTTTCAATAAATGATTCCACAAACAACAAACAACATAATTATTACATTCAAAGAAACTACTTGTAGTAGATGAAGTAAATTATTCAAACGTTTAAATTAACTTTGAATAATAACACGGGAGAAACGGATCCTCTCTTTTCCTCTCTCCCTCCCTCTCTCTCCTGACAGCCAGTTTCTCATGCAGCGCGCTAAACAGTGGGCGGGGCTTCAGGTGATTATGCAGCAGCTGATCTGATCTCTCTCTCGCGTCCGGTTACACTTCACTCGTGTTTATGTCCATATCAATCAGATCCAGCTCTCCTGATCGGCCTTTATAGAGAGCACAGATCAAACTATTAAGAGTGAATATCGGCCTATAATGATCGGTGGCCAAACGATCGGAGCATCGGACATTTTGACCGGCAGGTTTTGAATTTACTAGTTTTTATTACATTTTACCAGCTAAAAAACGGTAATTCCCGGCTAACGGAAACCCTGCATCATGGCTAGCCCTCTTTCAGGTTGGTTCACATTCACTGCTCTGATCCGCCTTGCATGACCAGCAGACTCATTTCCTAGCTATTTGACTAGCAGGTCCATCTCTTCGCTAACCGATAGGTCTAGGCCTCTGACTGTGTTAAAAAACGAAGCTCGCCAGGCTCTAAAGCTTTCTGGACGATCGTCAAACTGTAACAATCCTGTGCTGACAAGTTTGCGGCGAGCAAAGAATCTCACAAAGCCTGTCATGCTCTGACTCTCCTCTGCGTTGCCAGCTAATGGAGTGCTGTGGTGTTGAGCTGGTGGATGGTTACGATCATTGATTCCTCCTGTCCTCATCCATCCATCAAATCAAATCAAATCAAGTTTTATTTATAAAGCACATTTTAAAACGATTTTTGGTCGAGCCCAAAGTGCTGTACATACAATAAAAATGCTTTACAATAAAAACACTTTACAACAAATACAACAGCACAAATACAAAATAACACACAGGGAAATATCAGGAGTCGTGCTCCGCTCTGACTAGAAGGCCAGAGAGTAGAAGTGAGTCTTTAGGGTTGATTTAAAAAAACAAAACAGGGTCTGGGCCAACCTCACATGGAGGGGCAGAGTGTTCCAGAGCCTGGAGCCAGCTGCTGCGAAGGCTCGGTGCCCTCGGGTTTTGAGCCTGGTCTTAGGCACTACCAGCAGCAGCTGGTCAGCAGACCTTAAGGCTCTGCTTGGGGTGTAGCGCTGGAGGAGTTCGGCTATATATCCATGATTCTGTCCAACTTCAACTGGATATCTTCGTTCTGTTCTATGTTCCAACTTGATCGACTGTTGAGCGGGAACATTAATCAGTAGAGGAGAGTTATTGTCATTCTCTTGGTTATAGAGTGCAGGGAAAATCCTATCCTGCTGTGGTAGAGTGCTTCCATATCCATTAATGGGTTCAATTTCTGGCATTGACTGAAGTCTATCGTGTGATTTGGGATGTTGAAGTTGTGGTGTTGCCTCGTTCACATGTACCCGCGGCGAGGCGTCATTCAGCGGGCTCTCCAGCTCACTTTCACAGGGCAACAAGTTTCAGCACCTTCTCAGTGAGTTTCCCGACTTGACGCAGCCCACCTTTTCCGCTGCCACTACCAAACACGGGGTAGAGCACCACATTGACACTGAAGGCCCCCCTGTCTACGCTAGGGCCCGGCGGCTCGACCCTGACATGCTGGCAGTCGCCAAGTCGGAGTTCGTCAACATGGAGCGTCTGGGCATCATCCGCCGTTCAGACAGCCCTTGGGCTTCACCGCTTCACATGGTGCCTAAATCAGCCGACCGTGTGGTGACTACCGCCGCCTTAACGACGCCACTACGCCAGACTTCTACCCGGTCCCTCACATCCAGGACTTCTCTGCACACCTGGCGGGCAAGCTGGTTTTCTTCAAGGTGGATCTGGTGCGGGGCTACCACCAGGTTCCGGTGCACCCCTTGGACGTCCCCAAAACTGCAGTAATTACGCCGTTTGGGCTTTTCGAGTTCCTGCGTATGCCGTTTGGACTTAAGAACGCAGCTCAGTCCTTTCAGCGGCTGATGGATTCAGCGCTCAGAGACATGCCATTCATCTTCGTCTATTTAGACGACATCCTGGTCGCCAGCTCCTCCTCCGAAGAGCACCAGGCGCATCTCCAGGTGCTTTTCGCGAGGCTCAGCCAACACGGCCTGAAGTGTCAGTTCGGGTTGTCCTCCATCCATTTCCTCGGGCACCTCATCAGCAAGGATGGGGCCGCCCCCTGCCCGTCGAAAGTGGAGGCCGTGTCTGCCTTTCCACGACCGCCTACAGCTCGGGTGCTCCGAGAGTTCCTCAGGATGGTGACGTTTTATCACCGGTTCATCCGCCGGGCGGCCCACACCATGCGCCCGCTGTACGAGGCCCTCAAGGACAAGTCCCCCGGCCAGGCCATAGACTGGACAGCTGAAAGGGAGATCGCTTTCAACACCACCAAAGCCGCCCTGAGCGAAGCCGCCATGTTGGCTCACCCGTCACACAGGGCCCCCATCGCTATCACCACTGACGCGTCTGACTACGCAGTGGGCGCGGTGCATGAACAATGGGTTGACGGCGCCTGGCAACCGCTCGCCTTTTTCAGCCGCCAGTTGACTCCCAGGGAGCGCAAGTACAACGCTTTCGACAGAGAACTCCTTGGTCTCTATTTGGCGGTTCGCCACTTCCGTTTCCTGCTGGAAGGCCGAGAGTTTGCAGCGTTCGTGGATCACAAGCCACTAACCTTCTGCATGTCCAAGGTGGCCGAGCCGTGGTCCGCCCGACAGCAACGCCAGCTTTCGTACATCTCCGAGTACACCACGGATATACGGCACATCGCTGGCAAGGCTAACGTGGTCGCGGACTGCCTCTCCAGAGCGGTCGTCGGAGCTGTGCAGCTGGGCCTCGATTACCTCCGCATGGGCGCTGACCAGGCCTCTGACCACGGGGTCCAGACCCTCAAGGCCTCGGTCACGGGGTTACGCCTGGAGGAGGTCACGGTCGGTGACTCTGGCGCGAAGCTGTGGTGTGACGTCTCCACAGGCCAGCCTCGACCGCTGGTCCCTGCGGACTGGCGCCGACCCGTTTTTGAGGCGGTTCACAATCTTTCCCATCCCGGTAGGAAGCCGTCCGTGAAGTTGTTGTCGCAGAAGTTTGTGTGGCAGGGGCTTAAGAAGGACATGAGGTCCTGGGTCGACTCGTGCGTGGGCCTGTCAACGGGCCAAAGTCCACCGCCATACTAGGGCCCCTCTTGAACTTTTTGCGGTTCCTGAGAGGAGGTTTGACCATGTCAATGTCGACCTCGTAGGTCCGCTTCCCCCCTCTCACGGTTTCTCCTACCTGTTTATGATGGTGGACAGGACGACCCGCTGGCCCGAGGCCGTTCCCCTCGCCTCGACGTCAGCTTCCGACGTCGCCCGTGCTTTCATCGGCACGTGGGTGGCGCGCTTCGGGACCCCGTCTGACCTCTCCTCTGACCGCGGTTCTCTGCAGAGAGCTGCAGCGAGAGCAAAAGTCTGATCATTGAGAAAGAAGAAACAAGAACTGCAAACAAAAATCTATGTTAAAACAAAGAAAAAAGACTTATAGTTTACATGATTACACAAATGATTTGTTTGCAACTTATAGTTTTATTTTTGAAATTAATTTTTATTTTGATTGACTCTCTTTTAAACTCATAGTTTTGCTTTATTCTGAGAAAGTGTTGCTTTATCTTTATGATACAAAACTAATCCCATAACCAAAGGCATGGAACGTCAATGATTGGAGCGGATTGTGATCACCAAAAACATGTGGCTGTCCTATTCACATGTAGCTTCCTTATTCACTAGGTCACATGGTACATATTTTACACATTACGACTACTGCCAGCAGGGGGAGACAAATCCAAAAATGAACAACAATGTCCTGTGAGGACAACACAACCCGTTTAATTTTTATTGGAAGAAAAACAAAAATTCATGTCAACTCTTAACTAGTATTTTCATCCAACCACTAGGGGATGGTTCAAGGGAAGTCTTAAAGGTCACATGTCATGGCCATTTCCACTGATCATAATTCCATTGTTGAGGTATACTAAAATAGAAAAATACTGTGCAATTTTCCAAACTCACATTGGTTTCGCATACAGCATCTCTGTAAAGTATGTGTATTCAGCAGTATTCACTTTCTCCACTAAACGGCTCGTTGCGGAGGAGTTTGTTAAAGGAGAGGTGTCATGGCCATTTCCACTGATCACAATTCCATTGTTGAGGTATACTAAACACTTGGTGCCGTTTGACCCATTGCAGCCCCAATTGGCGCTCGTCTGATCAGCCGGGAGAGAGAGCCGCGGACTCCCGTCTTCTCCCTCCCGTCTTCTCCCTCCCTCCTCCCCGCTCTGTGGACTCCTTGAACAGCGCTCGTGCCCGAGTGCGGGAGGTGTGTCTATTGTGACGAGGGATTAGAGTGTGTTTTTATTATTTATTTATTTTCTCAATATCCCTCAGTCCATTTTATTTTCTTATGCTGTGAGGCTATGGTGGCCTGAGAGTGCATTTAGGGGTAACTTTTGGCATGGAAAAAAGAGTACATTTCTGAAAACGTGTATGTAGAGTGTGTAGATTCTGTGTAGAATTAGCTATTTTTATACTTTTTTTTTTTTGTATTAATCTTGTGGTGATATTTGATGTCTATATCTGTTTTATACCTTTACTGAGAGTGGTAACCTGTTTTTTTTTCTTTTTTCTCTTCATTGGTTTACAAGTTTTCTGGGCATATTGTGATATCAGAGGGTGGTACATTTGATCTTTGAGCTATGGCTGGTCACGGGCATGACTTTACTTTTGGGGTGGGGAGGGGTCAGCAGGCTGCTTCTCTTAGTTTTGGTAGGGGTAGGTCTATGTTGCCCAATATTCTCAACTACACAGTTGATCAGTCGGCTGTTGATCCACATTTGGCCCCCGCTGCCAGTTCCACACCATTCATCCCACCAGGCCCTAAGCCTGCACAAGTCATCTCTGTTGATACATTTGGGGAGTTGATTACAGACTTGGCTAGACAGATTGGGGAAAACATCTCAGCCAGCATTAGCGCTATTCACCAACCCAGTGTCATCCAGCCTAATTCTGCTACGAGTCAATCATCCAGTCATCATGGTTTGTCACATTTGAAGGTTGTTGTGCAGTCTGAATCAAAGGCTCCACCTTACTTCAGGGGTGACCATAGTGACACGTTCTCAGTTCATGAATGGGAGGACATGATGAAATGTCACATGAATAGGATTAAATGTGACACTCATGAGGAAATGTTCGACCTGATAATGTCAAGGCTAACAGGCAGAGCTAGGGATGTGGTGAAAGTGTCGCTCCGCAGCCGCCCCGAACTGGATGCACTGCCCTGCCTGCAGCAGTGTTCGACATATTAAAAGGTAACTTTAGCGAGCTCTCGTACTCCAATTTGCCAATGAAAGATTTCTATAGTACCATCCCCCGTGCAAATGTAAGTGCCATGGATTACTGGATTCGCCTCAACAAATTCAAAGTCATTCCAGCTGAAGGCACCTGAGCAGTGGATTGCATCCGAGGTCCAGGGGCGTTTGGATAGTTACACGAGAAATGTGAGGAGGACAGCATCTGAGTCCCGACACACAGAGTGTTTGTCAGCTTGCAGTCAGAGCCCTGTGGCTGATTCTTTCCGTTCTTCATGTCCTGGCGGTACACAAGCTGCCTTCGGGATATGCCAGTTGAATCCCCATCAGACCTCTCTGCCTACCCCTGTCTGCGATCAGCCTCGTCTGGACAATGTGCTAGTGAGTCAACATGCATCTATGCACTGCCTTCACCCCTTGCTGCTGTTTCTAACTCAGCCCCTGCCACCATTGACTCATCAACCAAGGAGCCTGGTGTTCAGCAGCTAGTGGCTATGTTTGATAAAGTTCTGTCATTGTGCTCTGCTTCCTTCGAGAGCAGCCAACGGCCAGGTTACCATCAGGCAGTTTCCCGTCAGCCTGAAAACAGTCAACCACGCAATCACCAGCAGGGTTCAGTTCCCACTACATGCAGAGTTTGTAGTTCAGACACCCATTCAACCCATGCGCATTGCAGACTTTACCGATTGTGCCTCAACTGCTTTGGCCCTGGTCACATGAGGCTTGAGTGCCCGCAAGCCTCCCGCTCCCCAACCACGCCTGCCCCTTCACCCTCCAATGCTGATTTAAACTAGCCAGCCCATGTAATGAGAGGGGTAACATGGGCAGTGCTGGTGACACCCTTAGCAGGGAGGAAGATGTGCAGTCTGTCTATGCGAACTGTTCCAGTAGTCTTCCTGACGATAAGACAGTGATTTTTGTTGGATCACATAAGGTGGAGGGGGCTAGCGACTTGTTTTATGCTCCAGTGGTCATCAGTAGCCGGTCTACATTGAGAGGGATGCTTGATTCAGGGAGCATGTCATGCACGCTCAGTGAGGAGGCGGAGTCCAGGCTTAAGGCCACTGGCGTAATTCTGAATCCTCAGCCTGTTCCTGGAAATGTGATCCTAGTTGGCTGTGGTGGCCTCACGACACGACCCACATGTATATATGACCTTGACATTGAGATTTTTGGATCTAAGTTCATTGTGCCAACCTTCCTTGTTCCTGGCCAGAGGGACGAGTTAATCATTGGGAGCAACGTTATCAGACCCATGATACAGAAGATGAAGTCTGATGAAAAGTACTGGGAGCTCATATCTTCGAGCACCTCAGACCCAGAGTGTGAACAATTTCTTCAGATGCTCAGTGGCATCACACGCTGGTCTGGTCCTGAGTTGCCTAACAAGATTGGTACTGTCAGACTGCAGCAGGCTGTCACACTTGCCCCTCAGCAAGAGTATTTGGTCTGGGGGAAATTACCCAGTAGCGCACCTGTGTCACCAGGGAGCACTGTCATTGTGGAACCAACATCCTCCCGTTCAGCCCCAAAGAACATCATTGTTGGGCGGGTCGTAGCACCAATGTGGGGAGATCGCTGGGTCCCAATGAAGATCATGAACTCGACAAAGAAACCTGTGACGTTACGTTGCAATGCCAAAGTGGCTGACGTCTTTCCTTGTGTTGCTGTAGAGGATCTCCACATCTCCCTGGGTGTGAACAGGTCACAGGCAGATCAGCCTGCTGAACCGGTCTTCAAACCAGAAACCACCTGTTGCCCCCTTCAACAACTCAAGGAATGTGGTTTGGCGTACATAGACATTGATGGCTGCGAGGTGTCCGGAGAATGGAAGCAGCGTCTGGCTGACCTTGTTCTCACTTACCAGGATGTATTTTCCAAGGACAAGCTAGACTGCGGGGAAGCAAAAGGGTTGGTCCATCGAATACACCTCACTGATGATCATCCCTTCCGGCTCCCCTACCGTCGCGTCCCTCCAGCACACTACCACAAACTGAGAGAAGTCTTGTCTGAGATGGAGTTGAAGGGCATTATCAGCAAGTCAGTCAGCGAGTATGCCTCACCGCTGGTTCTGGTCTGGAAGAAGACAGGTGAATTGAGGATCTGCACTGACTTTCGTTGGCTGAATGCCAAGACAGTCAAAGACGCCCACCCATTGCCCCACCAGGGAGACTGCCTTGCCGCCCTTGGAGGGAATGCCTTTTTCAGCACCATGGATCTCACATCAGGCTTCTACAATGTCCCCCTCCATGAGTCTGACAGACGGTACACAGCCTTCACAACACCAGTGGGCTTATATGAGTACAACAGACTTCCCCAGGGGCTATGCAACAGTCCTGCATCCTTTATGCGGATGATGATGAGTGTTTTTGGTGACTTGAACTTCTCCAGCCTCCTCTGTTATATGGATGACCTGCTGGTTTTCGCTCCATCTGAAGTGGAAGCCCTGAGTCGACTCGAGACGGTCTTCTCACGTCTCAGAGCTAACAATCTGAAGCTGTCTCAGAAGAAGTGCCACTTCCTTCGCAGGTCCGTGCGGTTTCTTGGCCATGTGGTGAGCAGTGATGGTGTCTCAGTCGATCAGGGGAAGGTGGAGGTCATATCTGCTTTCAGGAAAGGGGACCTTATGGACGGTGACGGCTGTACACCATCTCAGCAGAAGGTCAAATCTTTCCTTGGGATGGCACTGTACTACAGTACCAGCATTTCATTCCTGGCTGCTCTTCCATCGCCAAACCGCTGTACGCTTTGACCGCAGGGACGAAGACGGGTGTGAAAAATGCCCCTGGTCGGCGGAGAGCCGGTACCTGCCGGAAATTGACTCCTCAGGATTGGACTCCTGTCTGTGAGAAAGTGTTTGAAGATCTGAAGAGTGCACTCCTCAATAGTGTAGTGCTGGCTCACCCAGACTTTGATAGGCCTTTCATCCTCTCCACCGATGCCTCCCTTGATGGTTTGGGTGCTGTTTTGTCCTAGGTGCATGCTGGTGAGGAGATGGCAAGGCCCATTGCCTTCGCCAGTAAGTCTCTCAGTCGCAGCCAACTCAACTATCCTGCTCACAGGCTTGAGTTCTTGGCGCTCAAATGGGCAGTATGTGATACATTCAGTCATTGGCTGATGGGTCACAGGTTCACTGTCTGGTCAGACAACAATCCTCTCACATACATCTTGACCAAACCCAAACTTGATGCATGTGAGCAGCGAGGGTCTCCAAATTGGCGCCGTACTCCTTTGAGATCAAACACATTCCTGGTAGGCTGAATGTGGTTGCAGATGCTCTCAGTAGGGAACCGTTTGTGAAGCCTTTGAGAGAATAGTTGTTGCTCGAGCCTTACTCTGAGCTGCTGGACCGGGCCTGTGATATCAGTGACGAATTTGTGCAGGACTCCTTGAGTCTCACCTGCCAGCCACAATCACTGACACACCCATTGACCTCGTCGGCCCTTGATGTCTCAATGTCCAGTGAGGATGTCTCCTCTATCCTCTCCTCGTTCGATGAGTGGGATTCTGCCCCCAGGCAACGTGCGTCCTCTCTAGCCGGTCATCTTACCTCATTGGAGCCTCCTGGCCAGGATGTGTTGCCATCTTTGTCTCTTGCTGACCTCCGGTCTCACCAACAACAGGACCCAGTCATCTCACGGGTTGTTCTCTATGTTGACAGGAAACGCAGGCCTTCTAGACGTGAACGCTGCAATGAGAGCCTGGAAACTCTGAGAATTCTTAAGCAGTGGGAAAGACTGACACTCACCAACGGCATCTTTTATAGGGTCACAAAGAACCCTCTGACAAAACACAAAAAGTTCCAGTTTGTTGTGCCTGAGACTCTGAAAGCAGGCTGGTGTTCATGACCATGCTGGTCATCAAGGTCAGCCCCGCACACTTTCTCTGGCCCGCCAGCGGTTCTTCTGGTACGATATGGAAAAGGATCTTCACAATCATGTAAGGAGCTGTCACAGATGCGTACTCAGCAAGGCCCCTGAGCCCTCCGCAAGAGCCCCATTGGAGAGTATTAAGACCTCTGCCCCTCTGGAACTTGTGTGTATTGACTTTTGGTCGGCTGAGGATAATAACAACACGTCTGTGGATGTTCTTGTGATCACCGACCGCTTCACAAAGTTGGCTCATGCCTTCCCCTGTCAGGATCAGACCGCTAAAAGGGTGGCGAAGAAGCTGTGGGACAGCTTTTTCTGTATTTATGGCTTCCCTCAGCGCCTCCATTCTGACCAGGGGGCCAACTTTGAAATTTGTCAGGCGTCAACAAGTCTCGTACTTCACCTTATCACCCCATGGGTAATGGCGGTACTGAAAGGTTTAATCGCACCCTGGGCAACATGCTGAGATCTCTACCCCCCCGTTCCAAACAGAAATGGCCACAAATGGTCCAGACCATGACTTTTGTGTACAACTGTACCATTCATGAGACCACTGGGTTTGCGCCTTTCTATTTGATGTTTGGGAGGGTCCCCAGACTGCCGGTTGACCTTCTTTTCAAGAATGTATTGCATGATGACACAGTGTGTGACTACGATGCTTATGTCAAATCCCTTTTGGATGACCTTCACTGCGCCATAATAATAATTTATTTACTATTATTTATTTAATTTTATTTAATTGGATTTACTCCAGGTGGAACTAAAGGTGTCTAGCACTTCGGGATTTGTGACTCCTCCCACCAGTGACACGATCACTATTGCGGTAAGCGTGTTGTCACTTCCGGGCTATCCTGTATGTTTCCTGTGTGCTTGCTCTGCTGCTGATAGCATATTATCTTAAATTAACTCGATCGTTTTTACAATTCTTGAGCACGGCAGCTACCTGACGTTATAATCACACGTTACTACAGCTTAAGCAATCACAACTCTCTTTCTCTTAGCGACTGTAACTCCACAGTTGCTTACACTTCTTTCGGTTTTGCTAACGGTAGCTACTTTAGCTTGATAGCTAATCATGGCTACTTCCTCATCCTCGAGTGCTATTGCCTGCTCTATCTGTCTTATGTTTGGCTATTTCCCTTCTTCCTTTGATGGCATCGATGAGCCTATGTGTGTTAAATGTAGTACAGTTGCTAGGTTGGAGGCGGGAATTATAGCCATAGAAGCCCGGCTCCGCATTTTAGAAAGTAACTCAGCTACATTAAAACCCATGCTAGCCGGTATAGACCGGCAAGAGGCAGCTTGCACTAGCCGTCTCCCGGCAACTCCCGAGCAGCTAGGAGACTGGGTGACTGTTCAGAAGGGGCATAAAGCGAGACTCGCAAGTCCCCACAAACCCGTTCACGTATCTAACAGATATCTCCCACTTAGTGAGACACCCGCTGAGAAGCCAATTCTGGTTATTGGTAGCTCTATTATGAGACACGTGAATTTAGAGACTAAAGCCTCCACTGTCACATGCATTCCGGGGGCCAGAGCGGGCGACGTTAAGGCGCATCTTAAACTGCTGGCTAAGAATAAACGTAAATACAGTAGGATTGTTATTCACGTTGGTGGTAATGATGTTCGTTTACGCCAATCAGAATGCACCAAAGATAATGTGGCGTCGTTGTGTAGTTATGCTAAAACAATGTCGGACAGCGTAATTTTCTCTGGTCCCCTCCCCAATCTGATCAATGACGACATGTATAGCCGCATGTCATCATTTCAGCGCTGGTTGTCTTGGTGGTGCCCAGCAAACAATGTGGGCTTTGTAAATAATTGGACAGCCTTCTGGGGAAAACCTGATCTGATTAAGAGAGACGGCATTCATCCTACTTTGGAAGGTGCAGATCTTATCTCAGCAAATATTTCAGAGTTCTGTGGACTTAATCCATGACATACTGGAGTTGAGATTAGGAGGCGGAGTCGCAGTTGTATATGCTTCTCTGCACTCTCTCCAATAAAATACCCAATATTAACGGTGTGTGCGTCTGCCCAAGGACAATTTAAAGTAAAACCTAATAGAGGTGTCACACATAATAACTTAATAAAAGTAAATGTAACAACTACTGCAGTGCAACAAAACAGGAAGATTAAATGTGGACTCTTAAACATAAGATCTCTAGCATCTAAAGCAATATTGATAAATTATTTAATATCTGATTATAATATTGATATATGCTGTCTCACTGAAACCTGGTTGAGACATGAAGAATATGTCAGCATAAATGAGGCCACTCCACCCAGCCATATTAATACTCATATTGCTCGAGACACAGGCCGAGGAGGTGGAGTTGCAGCCACCTTTGACTCAAATTTACTTATCAATACTAAACCAAAATTAAATTATACCTCCTTTGAAAGTCTTGTTTTTAGTCTTACGCATCCGACCTGGAAAACTCTGCAGCCAATCTTATTTGTTACAGTGTACCGTCCACCAGGTCCTTATTCAGAATTCTTATCAGAATTCTCTGAGTTTTTATCAACTCTGGCACTTAAAACAGATAAAGTAATTATCGTAGGTGACTTTAATATTCATGTTGACGATGATAAAAATAGCCTTACTGTTGCATTTAACTCTATATTAGATTCTATTGGTTTCCGTCAGAGTGTAAATAAACCAACCCACTGTTATAATCACACTCTCGACCTTGTTCTGACTTATGGTATTGAAATTGAGCAACTATTAGTCGAACCGCATAATCCTGCTTTATCCGACCATTTTCTGGTAACTTTTGAAGTAATATTACTAGACTACAAAGCATTAGTCAAAAGCTCCTGCAGCAGAAACCTATCTGTTAGTGCTATAGCCAAATTTAAGGAAGATATTCCACCAATACTTAACTCGATAGCATGTCTGCATGTAGGGGAGGAAACTTATACAACATGTACACCACCCCAAATTGATCATGTTGTTGATAGTGCTACAGATGCACTGCGAATAAAATTGGACTCTGTTGCTCCTTTGAAAAAGAAGAAAATAAAACAACATAGACTAGCTCCATGGCATAATGCCGAAATCCGCAAAATAAAGCAAAAGTCGAGACAGCTTGAAAGGATATGGCGTTCCACTAAACTTGAAGAATCTCGTTTAATTTGGCATATTGCTCTAAATGAATATAAGAAAGCACTGCGTAAAGCGAGAGCAGCGTACTACTCTTCATTAATAGATGAGAATAAGAATAATGCAAGATTTCTTTTCAGCACTGTAGCCAGGCTGACAGAGAGCCATAGCTCAATTGAGCCTTCTATTCCCATAGCACTCAGTAGCAATGATTTTATGTGCTTTTTTAACGATAAAATTGTTACTCTTAGAAACAAAATCAATGACCTCTTGCCTTTGACCAGTATAGTGTTATCAACAGCTCCCGGAGATGTGGGTTCTGATGTTACACTGGATGGTGGGCTGGAATGCTTTTCAGCCATAAACCTTGAACAATTAAATTCAATGATTCTTTCTTCTAAACCATCAACGTGTATCTTAGACCCGATTCCAACTAAGCTGTTGAAGGAAGTTTTTCCATTAATTAGCACTTCTTTATTAAATATTATGAATATGTCTTTATTATCAGGTTATGTTCCACAATCATTTAAAGTAGCAGTGATAAAACCTCTTCTTAAAAAGCACAACCTCGATCCAGAGGTTTTAGCAAACTATAGACCTATTTCTAATCTCCCATTCCTCTCAAAAATTCTTGAGAAAGCAGTTGCAAAACAGTTATGCGATTACTTAAAAAACAATGATTTATTTGAAGTTTTCAGTCTGGCTTTAGAACACATCATAGCACAGAGACAGCTCTGGTTAAAGTCACGAATGACCTTCTAATAGCCTTAGACAAAGGACTTGTCTCTATTCTTGTCTTGCTCGATCTCAGTGCTGCATTTGATACTATCGACCATGACATCCTATTGCAAAGACTAGAGCACTTAGTTGGCATAAAGGGAACTGCGTTAGACTGATTTAGGTCCTATTTATCTGAACGCTCTCAGTTTGTGTGTGTCAACGATGAATCTTCCATGCAAACCAAAGTTAGCCATGGAGTGCCACAGGGCTCAGTGCTTGGACCTATTTTGTTCACACTATATATGCTTCCCTTAGGCAATATTATAAGGAATCATTCTGTAAATTTCCACTGTTACGCGGATGATACTCAACTATATTTATCCATCAAACCTGATGAAACTAATCATCTAAATAAAATTCAAGACTGCCTTAAGGACTTAAAAACGTGGATGACCTTAAACTTTTTGATGTGAAACACGGATAAAACTGAAGTTATTGTACTCGGCCCAAAGAATCTACGAAACAAACTATCTAAAGATATACTAACTATGGATGGCATTAATTTGGCCTCCAGTGAGACTGTAAGGAATCTTGGTGTTATATTTGATCAGGATTTATCCTTTAACGCCCACATAAAATCAATCTCAAGGACCGCCTACTTCCATCTACGCAACATTGCCAAAATTAGGCATATCTTGCCTCAAAACGATGCAGAGAAACTAGTCCATGCATTTGTTACTTCTAGGCTGGATTATTGTAACTCCTTATTATCAGGGTGCACCAAGAAGTCAGTTAAGTCACTTCAGCTGATTCAAAATGCTGCAGCTCGTGTACTAACTAGAGTTAGGAGAAGGGACCACATTACTCCTGTTCTGGCTGCCTTACACTGGCTCCCTATAGAACACAGGATAGAATTTAAAATTCTTCTTCTCGCCTACAAAGCCCTTAATGGGCAGGCGCCATCTTACCTTAAAGAACTCATTATACCCTACTGTCCTACTAGGGCATTGCGTTCCAAGAATGCACGGTTGTTGGTTGTTCCTAGAGTCTCTAAAAGTACAATGGGAGCCAGAGCCTTTTCTTATCAAGCTCCACATTTGTGGAATCAGCTCCCAGTTTGTGTTCGGGAGGCAGACAGCCTATCCGTTTTTAAGAGTGCGCTTAAGACCTTCCTTTTTGATAAAGCTTATAAGTGATAAAATAAAATAATCTAATAAGAGTGCATTGACGTAGATACGTTGTGACTCTTCACCTATACATTTCAGTTCGTGCTCTTTCACTTAAATCCAAAAAACTTAGATCTTATATTTAACACTTTATCCTCAACCTTTCCCCTCTCTGACCTCTCAAGGTTTATTAGAGGGTAACAGGTTGCAGAGAAGGCCTAGACCGGCCGGGGAGTGTGAGACGTAGGCACTGACCTATCTCCTACCTCTGACAAATTCAGGTTCCAGTGGGGACCTTTCTCCCTGTGTGTGCCTCTCCACTTCTGTTTCCTACTTCTTACTTGCTATCCTTTCCCTCAACCTATCCTAAGGGAGTGCATGTATGTAGACACGTTAGTTTAGCTGCTATAGGCTTGGACTGTTGGGGGGGGGCACCGCACTCCGACTTTCTGTCTGTCTGTACCTGTGTACTCTCATGTTCCGATTAACCCAGCTTCCCCCAAATCTCTTTTTGTGTCCATATATACGCCGGGATCCTGAGTCGAGGCTGAACCTGTCTCTGCGGTCCTGCCTGACTCTCACCATACTACTTCCCTGATGGCTCCCACAAGATTGCTGACATCCTCGTGGATTCATCTTATTATTATAGACACATGCATTTCCAAACATTTGGACTACCTATGTTGTAAATGTATTATCTTTTCGATTTACACACGACATCTATTGCACGTCTGTCCGTCCTGGGAGAGGGATCCCTCCTCTGTTGCTCTCCCTGAGGTTTCTCCCATTTTTCCCTTTAAACTGTGGGTTTTCTCTGGAAGTTTTTCCTTGTACGATGTGAGGGTCTAAGGACAGAGGGTGTCGTATTGTCATACTGATATTCTGTACAAACTGTGAAGACCACTGAGACAAATGTAACATTTGTGATATTGGGCTATATAAATAAACATTGATTGATTGATTGATTAATAATAATAATAATAACTTGGATTTCTATAGCACCTTTCATGATACCAAGGACGCTTTACAAGGAAGAACAGGAACAAACATAACAAAACAAATGGTAGTCAGACGAACAGTTTAGACAGACAAAACAACAAATAGATTTGGGGCCAAAGTCCTTGGCAGACAGATGGGACTTGAGGGCCCTTTTGAAGGCGTCAAGCATGGGGATGTTGTGGATCTCCGCAGGGAGAGCGTTCCAGAGAGTGGGGGCTGCCATACTGAAGGCTCTATCCCCGAAGGTTCACAGGTTGGTGCGGGGGGCCAGAGTCTGAAGACTGCAGGTTCCGGGGTGGGGCATGTAGGAAGAACCGCGAGCCAGCTATCAGCTAGCACCATTAGCCTGGTAGAAACCAGACCTCGAACCTCAGCAGCGGTGATGGAAAACAGCCCAGTTGAGATGGCAGGACAGAGGGAGGGTTTGTGGATAGTCCTGGGAGCGTGGCAGAGAGGAGCCCAGTCAGGGTATTCCGGAGCGTGGATTCCACGGATAGCAGAGCACGACGGTGAGCTCGTTTTGCTAATGGCAGGACGGCGGAGGCTAGGAGCTGAACAGCAGCCAAACATAATCGGCTGAGCAACGGAGACGGCAGAAAAACCAGAGCAGAACAATCTTTTCGCTGTGTATGTGAAAAACATTTGACGGCAGGGAGTGATAGACACGGGGAATAAGCGTTGGCAAGAAGAGCGGCGAAAAACACGCCAGCGTCCCCTCTAGCCAACTTCCAGTGAGATCAAGGCCATGGTGCTGGCTCAAAAGAACAGCACTGCTGAGCAACGACATCAATGTGACCAGTACAATAAACGGGTCAGAGGTCATCCCCTGTCTCTTGGTGACAGGGTGCTGCTGGCGAACAAAGGAGCCAGGGGGAAACGTAAGCTTTCTGACAAGTGGATGCCCATCATTTACACTGTGGTGGCCTCAAAACCTGCCTTGCATATATACCGGATCAAGGATCGAGAAGGGAATGAACGTGTTGTCCATCGGAACCTGCTGCTCCAGGTTGACTTCCTGCCCCTGGAAGAGGCCTCAAATGGCAGTCCTGCTCCTTTGTCCATGCCTACTGTTAGCTTGGCTGATGTTCCCCCTGCAACTGATTTGCACAAGACTGCGACCTCTGAGTTGGATACTACAGCTGCTGCTGTCGGATCGTCTCTTGCTGGTTCCCTTTCGAGTGCTGTTGGCTGGGCAGATAGCCGCACTGCCTCATGGGTCCACGAACAGTCCTCCATTGATGGCTCAGTTAGTTCAGAGTGTCCACTGTCTCCCTCTCTGGCAATTTCCCCTGCTTTGGATGTTCCTGCCCCATTCCCTGTTCCCCTGCCACAGTCACTGTCTGCCCATCCTGGTCCACCGCAGTGTCCGACTGCCAATGGGGGGCTTGCCTCTCGGTTTGGCAGAATCTTTAGGCCAGTGTGTCGTCTGATTGAGTCCATGACACAACTTGAGTCTGTTCTAGGCCCCAGTGCTGTTATCCATGTGTGAGAAATTGGGGTAGCATAGGATTGACGTTTTGTTTTATTGTTATTATATGTATAATGTTTTTTTTCTTGTGACAAAGGAATGTTTTTGGTTAACTCTGCTGCTGTATGTCACACTTTCTTTTGTGTATCCACATGGTTTGGCCGTATGTGTGATGTATAAGGCATCTCACTTTGTCTAGAGGGTGTCATGTGTTATTACTAGGCGCCGGGTAATGCTCTGATTCTCTTATCCTTTCAGTAGGAAGTTTATATTGCTGATTCCATACACTTTGTTTGTGTATTTCATGGCCGATGTGTTATATGTGTGGAATGTTTTGGTGCTCAGAATTTTGTGTAATTCTAGGGGGGGGAGAGTGTAACAGATGTAAATATGCAGTGGGGTTTATTTAATTTAATTTTGTATAATCACACAAATTCCGTGTTTTATATTATTTTATTCTGTGTTCTTCATTTTATTGAATGTTAAATACCTGGCAAGGTCGGAGATCAGTGGGCGGAACCTCTGAAGCGTGGTCGCTGTGCTCAGGAGTTTTTTAGTTGTGAGGACTTTCCCCCCTATATATTAGCCTCATCTCAATACCCCTCCTCGACTCCTCTCTTCCTCTCCCCCGGGACTTGACCCGGAAATTGATCAAGACACGCCATGTTGAAGGACGTCCCAATAGCTGAAATGCACACGCAGGAGTCGAGGAGGGGTGAGGGAGGAGGGGTGCGGGAGGAGACGAAAGGGAGGATACACGCGAGCAGACTACGCAGAAGTGTTTTCACTACTCGCGTATAAAAGCCCCGCCCCCACATTCACAGCTGGTCCATTTCAACAGAGGAAAACCGACAACTGGAAGATGAGTGGAAAAGCGAAAGAGGACATCCCAATTAATACCTGAGGACTCCTCTGTCCTCGCGTCACCTCCTCATGTCTCTCGCTCGCATCTTACGGAGGCGGAGCTAAGACGCAAGGAAAGGAGGCGAGTGAGGGAAAGGAGGAGTCGAGGAGGGGTATTGAGATGAGGCTCTTGTGTCCCTCATGTTTCCTCTGCCTTTTCGTAAAATGTTCCATGTGAGAGGAGTCATTGTGAGGAATTGATATAAAACTGATCGTTTTATCTGTTGTCAGGTACGTTGAGCTTTTCGTAAAACATTCCATGTGAGAGGAGTCATTGTGAGGAATTGATATAAAACTGATCGTTGTATCTGTTGTCAGTCAATAAACAGAGATCGTCTCTCAATTTTACGCTGGCTCGGGTCTCGTCCATTATCAACACAACGCAGAGATCGCTTAACCACACCGGTTACATGTGTACAACAAAATACATCCTTACGAAATACGAAACCGGAAATAGACGTAGGCAAGATCCTCAAAGCAGGCTGGGATTTGGTGTTTATGCGATGTGAAAGGGATGTGCAAAATAGTCATTAAATACAGTCTTTAATTAACTATTAGTAGAGAATAACGAGTAATGAATATACTTTAGGGATTCTATTAATAACTAATAATAAAAATAATAAAAATGCAATAACGCGCTTTAACCACTAGGTGCCCGTTTCTATCAGCTGTGCACAGTTATGGTGTAAATACAGTCAATCTACCAATTGGATCAAATATAAAAGTAAGCCGAATTAGTGTTGATACTGCAAGGAGGCGTATTGTGTGAAAAGAAATGTAAGATGTTGTTTAATTGCTGATATATTTAGGATCCACGTCACGTTTTCAGTTCTGGCGACAGTTCCTCCTGTTTGTCACTACAAAGCCCTGATGTTTCTCATATAAATATACAACTACGGCAGATATGTTATATTTAATGCAGCCGAACCGTGTATTACAATGCCGTTATGTGATGACTTTCAAAGAGAAAAGCAAGCACACTCGGAATAATGTATTATTTTATTTTTAAAATATGTTTTCGGATTTCACATCGCATAAACATCAAATCCCAGCGTGCTTTGCGGCTAAATCGAGCTGAGGATCTTGCCTACCTCTGTTTCCGGTTTCGTATTTCGTAAGGATGTATTTTGTTGTACACACATTCCTTCACATTTAAATTTTAATTTACATTAAAGTATTTCGTGAGGCCTTCTAACATGTTTTTAAATATAACTACGGTTGTAGTTGAAGAGTTTGTAAATGAACATGAACCGAAGCTGTTACCTGGCAACGCAATCACACAACGTCACGTCCGTTAATTCCACATCCACTTGGATTAACATTGATTTAATACATTAATGTAGCCTTTGTTTCTGCTAAAGGAGGTGTCGACCAGCTGGGGCCACAAGAAAATCGGCGAAATCGAGTGTGACTATTACAAAATGTTCACGTCTTGCCGTGATACCGGGTTGATTTTGTTATACACACAACCTATGGTTGCAACAGAGGATTGTGGGTAATGTAATGTCTTTGGCCTTCCAAAGCTCATAGAAAACTACTTGTTTCTCAGAATTGAAGGGGAAAACGTGACAAAAGCATTGTACACTAAAACCTATCAATGTCGTTTAATCAACAAGGATAATCTGGTGTTTTTGAGTTGATGAGTAGTGGAGATATCACTGTCAAATCAATTGACAGTAAGGGGAATACTTACTTCCTGGTGTACAATTCTCCGTTATCCAATGGGAATGGACGCTCACATTGCCTTTAACTGCCTTTAACAGCCGCTGACCGAAACTGATGCTGTGGTTCCACGAGCGTCAAATACCGACGCCGATGGGAATACATTGCAATCAGTTGACAGCTATTTGCGTCCATTGATGGCGCAGAAGGAGCCTCGGCGCGTCGCACCTGGACGCCACGGGATCCTGACCAAGCATCGCTCCTGGACGCTTACGGCCCCTACACACGGTGGCGTGCGTTGCCGCTTCAACGCTTCTGCCCATTCACTTTGAATGGGGTGACGTCTCGCGTTGCTCGCTGCAAAAGTAGAGCAATGTTCTACTTTTGACGCCTCGACGGAGGCGTCAGCCAATCGAATCATATGCCAGTACAAGCTCTAGCCAATCAAACCGCGTGCGTGTGTGTCTGGGGCGGGAGATTCATGTGATTGGTTATTGGTCGAGTTTCAGCCCCCCCCCCTGCCGGCAAGCGACAACGCACGCCGCCGTGTGTAGGGGCCGGAGTGAGAGTGTGTTGGACAGCCCGTCAGCTTCTCATGCAGCACGCTAAACAGTGGGCGGGGCTTCAGGTGATTATGCAGCAGCTGATCTGATCCCTCTCTCGCGTCCGGTTACACTTCACTCGCGTTTATGTCCATATCGATCAGATCCAGCTCTCCTGGTCGGCCTTTATAGAGAGCACCGATCAAACTATTAAGAGTGAATATCGGCCGATAATGTTCGGCGGCCAATCGATCGGAGCATCGGACATTTTGACCGGCAGGTTTTGAATTTACCAGTTTTTATTCAATTTTACCAGCTAAAAACCGGTAATTACCGGCTAACGGAAACCCTGCTCCCAGTATAATGCCAAAGAATCAATTTACATTTTATATATTTATAAAAATATTTTTCGCTTTTTATTTAGAGTTGCAGGTATCAGTGTAGTTATGTTCACTTTATGATTCACTTTTCATATTGTATTTCTATTTTATGTAGCATTATTAATGTTTAATAGATGCACTAAGGGGCCCTTGTTGAGTAATTCATTTTTTTTAACTCTTGAATCAGCAACATATTCCACCACAGCATGGTTTGCACTCTTATTTACTTGAACAATGGAATCAGTGTAACTAAAGCTGAGCTTTCATTAAAATACAGAAATAAACAAGCAAATCACCTAAAGCTATTTCCCTTTATATTTTTTGCCCACATAGTTATTATTATATTGGACTTAACCTTTTTGGGGACCCACTCCTGCACCACTCTTTTTTTATCTCACACACATGAACGCACGTCTTTTCGTGAACGTTAGCTCGAATGAGACCAACTCACAGCGCTAACATCAGCTAGCATGCTGCAGCACAATACAGCATGTTAATGTAAATGTCAGGATGTTGTTCTTACTGTTCAAAACATTATTAGTTTGCCTGTTTTTTTACTAAGATGCAGAGCTTGACAAGTTTCCTGAGGCTTATGTTTTCCAGAGTTATCTTTCTATTTTTTGAATAAACATACTTAATCATGACATCCCATTATACATCAGTGTATTACATAACATTCTTAACCCAAGATAACATTGTATGTAATCAGAATGACATCACCAACGGCAGCATTGTTATGCCTCAAATAGAACCTAGGACCGCTGCAAAGACATCACACACAATATCACCATGATTCAATGACGCTTGCAGCTAGACAATGAGCGCGTGGGAGATTATCAATCGGGTTTCTACGTCACAAAAACAACAACACACTAA
>CALSBZ010040028.1:0-10862 GCA_943591055.1 Gobionotothen gibberifrons | reverse complement strand
GTGGTTGGGTTGGTTGGGTTGGTTGTGTTGGTCTGAGGTTCAGTGGTCGCAGGAATAGTTGGGGTTGATGTCGTAGTGGTGGAGTTAGTTCTGGTTTGGGAAGTTGTACCGGTAATTGGTGTTTCTGTAGTTGTAGGTTTAGTGGCGGTGGTGGTGGTTGTTGTTGTGGTTGTAGGGACTGTTGTGGTTTTGTCGGTAGTTGTAGATAAAGTGGCTCTCAAGGTGGTAGAGACGGTGGAAGAGGGACAGCTAGTTGTGGTAGTGGGAGGGGCAGATGTGGTTGAAGTTTGGGGCGGACATGGGCAAAATGGAGAAGAAGCAGAAACACCTCTTCTAATTCTTGTACTTGTTTCCTCTTGTAGGCCAGTTTCATTAAGAGGACACTTTTTTCCAGGAAACACCTCAAATCCCAGTTGTTTACGAAGTTCATCCAAAGTCTTTGGCTCGAGTGTTTTGGAATGAGGGTCTTCATGAACATTGTCGCCCCAGTATGCAGCTGCCAGCCACTTGTCCTTTTTGTGATTGTAACAGCAGAATGCTGACCAGAGAAGGGATGGTATATTCACCCTGTTGTTTAGTTGAGTGTTGCCGGGCTTTGCCCCGGTCACTACAAAGCCTTCGAGGAGATTATTATTGTTGATGCCGTGTTTGTTCAGGATGCATTTGACACATCTTTCCATTTCTGCCCAGCTGCCACCATTGAAAGTATTTTCTTGTGGAACAATGTTTGTCAAGGTGAATGTGGAGTTTCTGTCATTTGCATCAAATCCATAACTGTTTGGAAATAAATGGCCCCTATTATACTTATTTTCTCTGGAGAAATAATCAGAGTTACTGGCCTGGTTTTGGTTTTCATCGTTCCTCATGTTGATGGTTGCCGTCGGCTCGAGCTGCAAAAGTCAGAAGGCTCAGTCAGTGGTATTTATTTTGTGCTGTTAAAATAAACGTACACAAAGTTATTTGATAACTCAAACTGAAGTGATTACATCAGACATTTTATCATGTGAATTCCAGTCATAGTGAATGGTAGCAGCTGTGCATTCTAGGGCGTCACAGACATCTTTGGAGGATAGCATCCAACAACCGCAGAAGCCCTTAATATCTACGAGCTTTCACTGGTCATCTTTTGGATGTTTTTCACCTAATATGAATAAAGCAATGGCGAAATATAATTGCCCTTACCGAAAGAGCTCTCTTCAGAAGCAGAGGAGCATTGTTGTACTGAATTCAAGTGAATAAATAACATTGGTCCCTCCCATTGCTGATGTTGGCTACCTCTCCATCGTTTCCATTTTGCTATAAAATGTAAACCCAAGGCTCTTTGTTTAGTTTTTTCATTGTTCATATGAGTGGCAGTTACAGCCAAGGACACAAACAGTGCCCACATTCAAAAAGTTCAATTGAAAAAGTGACGCTACTTTGCTAGCCATAATGGAGAGTCAATGAGATACGGTTGCTTGTATCCCCCAAAGATGGCTGACTTGCTGTTACTTGCTATTACTGTCAAACTATAAACACTGTTCTTAATCAACCTGTCAGTTGCTGATGAGGTTGCTGTCTCTCTCTCTCAAAGTGTAAACACTGGTGGACGGAGTTAACCGCCATTGAATAGTAGAGAGTTGAAAGTTGAAAAACAAACCTCTGGCTCGATCATCCAAGGTGGTCTTGTCTCTTTTCCTTTCCTCTTTTCTTCCCCTCTATACTTGAAAGCAGAAAAGACTGGTATCCTGTTGCGGGTGTCGTAGAGCGTCACAAACCGACGCTTGTCCTTGAAGGTCTGGCAAATTACTTTATATCGGTTCTGGTCCAGGATCCTCCCGTCCTGCAAGACGCCGGGGACATTTGGTGGGTTTCGCTCAAGAAAAAACTCAAGACAGTCATCCATTGAATTCACCACTTCAGTTAGTGTGGGATGGATGGACAGGAGGATGGTGGCAAAGGGCAGGAGACTCCATCTTTTTAGGTTCACATACTGTGTATTTTTTGGGAGGGGAAAGAACAATGCATTATCAAATATTAGAGTTTGAGATACCAGTTCAAACTAGGCCTTTTTGGAGAGGAATCATAATGTTATTATATAGAGTTGGGCAGTGATGACTGATTTTTGTAGGCCGACCCGGAAGTTAGCATCACAAAAGCTCCCTCGACAAAAAAGCGAAGACACTACACTACCCATAATACCCAGCTATCGTTTAGGACTACTGTCCCCGTGATTAATCTTCAAACTTCAAACGCTGAGCGTCAAACAGCTGTTTGAAATGGAACGAAACCACGCCAGACTATCCAAAACTGGAAACAAATCCCCCCCCCCCCCGAACTACACATGCTGGCTATTGTGTTTCGCAAAATGTTCTATGGGACGTATCTACTGAACGTTTTCGTTTTTCCCACAATTAGAAGTTGCCAGTATTAAACACATTGGTGTTATCAAATGTAAAACATATAATTAATAAATGGATGAACATCGCTTGTGTCCATAATGTGCAGCATTAATATATACCCACATGACAGCTCATTGTTACTTTGTAATTCTACTCCACTACAATTCAGAGGTTAACCTGGTATTTTTACTCCACTACATTTATTTGAGTTACTTTGCAGATTCTGATTAATGATGTGAAATATAAACAACCCTTAAATCAGACTTTAGTTACACCTGAGTACAATTCAGGGAAGGTGATTTTCAAGTGCCAACAATCAGGAGAGATATTTGATAGTTGGTGCTTGAGAAGACTAAACATTTATCTGCAATTGACATGAATGGACATGAGTAATACAGTATATTCATTACTCGTTATTTTCTACTAATAGTTAATTAAAGACTGTATATTATGGCTATTTTGCACATCCCTTTCAAGATTTGAAGATTTTCTACTACGGTGTAGTTATGCAATGAATGAAAATCTTGGGTCACAGGTTCCTCAACAGGTTATGTGTGTATACCTGCACCATTAAACTGTCATATTCTGCAAATAAGTGCTTCAACATAGTTAACATTGCAGGAAAGCAATATATTAGACGTTAAGTACTTTGTCAGGCTTAATATTTATCTGTAGATAGATATCCCCAACGTTTTTTTCTTATTTAAAAGAATACCTTAATCTAAAGTATTATTTAATGTTTAAATAAAGGTTATTTCGTGTTTCTGTTTTGCACCTCCTCCTATTAATATCTTTGTACATCCTGCACTAAACTGTTTTATTGTAGAGATCACTTATAGTATCTTCTTGATTTTTTATATTCTATATTTCTATCATTGACCTTCTACTTTCCCCCTATGAAAGTATGTACTCTTTTTTTTCATCAAATATAACACATAAAAACAATAATTCAATAACGTGCTTTAACCACTAGGCGGTGCACACAAGGTGCACACAGCCATAATAACTTTGTATTATTAGTGTAGGACACTTATGTATGTACAACATCTGAAGATGTGTAGTTTTATTCATGTTTTCACGTAATTTTACAGCATATTGCTATATTATTTCAGACTCAGTATTTACATTGTTACATTCTTACATTCAAAGAAAATCAGTAATATCTTTACAAGTTACAAACTACAAGTTCTTTATATCAGCTGTTTCATTTCATTTCAAGCCTTTATTTATACAGATTATCCCATTGAGATCATTGATCTCTTTTTCAAGGGAGACCTGCTCAAGTAGTTCCACATGAAACATAAAAACATAGACAGAACAACAAAAGGACATCATTCATTCATTACAGGGATTACAATTTACACAATTATCCACAGAAACAGGTACCAACAGCTTCCGATTGAGTAGCATCCAACCGAGCTTTAAAAACATTTAGTGGCACCAGATTGCTCAGCTTCCATTCCTTTTGCAGACTATTCCAAGACAGAGGAGCTGCGCATCTAAAAGCTGTCTTCCCTAAGACAGTCCTAGCAGTTGGCACATTTAATAAAACCACAGCATTTGATCTCAGGCAGTAGCCACTTACAATTTTTCGTGAGATCAGGGAGCAGATATAAGATGGAAGTTTCCCTAACATGGCTTTGTATATGAAAATGTACCAGTGACTGAGCCTCCGTACAGTTAATGAAAGCAAACCAGCCCTTGCATACAGGGTACAGTGATGGGTTAATGCTTTACAGTTTGTCACAAATCTTAGTGCACTGTGATACGCAGCATCTAACTTGACCAGGCAATTGGCAGGTGCATTCATATAAATCAAATCACCATAGTCCAGCACAGGTAAAAAGGTCACAGTGACTAGCCTTTTCCTGGCCTCAAGCGAGAAACAGGACTTGTTCCTGTAAAAGAAACCTAGCCTAACCCTCAGCTTTTTAAGCAGGTTATTTACATGAAGTTTAAAATTGAGACAATCATCAAGCCAGATACCAAGGTATTTGTAACAGGTAACCACTTCAAGTTTTATTCCTTGCGTCGTTACAATATCTAAAACAGGCTCTGGTGTCTTTTTAGCTTTAGAAAAGAGCATTACCTTGGTTTTATCAACATTTAAAAGAAGCTTTAGTTCAGAGAGCTGAGTCTGAATAATGTTAAAAACAGCCTGTAATTTAACACCAGCCTCCTTGATGGAGGGACCTGCACAGTACATCACGGTATCATCCGCATAAAAATGTAAAGTGGCTTCATCGACATTTTCACCTAAACTGTTGATGTAGATGGAGAATAAAAGTGGACCTAAAACAGAACCTTGGGGAACACCATTAGTGATGTTCAACCACTCAGAAGACAGCCCATCAAAATGAACACATTGGGACCTTTCAGAGAGGTAGTTCACAAACCACCCCACTGCATGGCTGGACATGCCTATACTGGCTAGCCTCTGCTTTAAGATGCGATGATCAACTGTGTCAAACGCTTTGGAAAGGTCAATAAATAGAGCTGCACAACTCTGCTTATTGTCTAAAATACTCGTAATGTCATTTACCACTTTCATTGTGGCAGTGATGGTGCTATGTTGCTTCCTGAAGCCTGACTGATGTTTAGACAGGATGTCATTGTTACATAAAAACACCTTTACCTGTTCACTCACTAAGCGTTCAAGAACCTTAGCCAGAACTGACAACTTAGAGATAGGCCTGTAGTTATTTAATAAGGTGGCCTCTCCTCCTTTTAGCAAAGGCAGGACATACGCTGACTTCCACAATTTTGGAATAGTGTTTGTGCTGAGGGAGAGGTTAAAAAGAGAAGTAAGAGGTGGAGCAATAAAATCTGCAGCTAACTTTATAAAGAAAGGTTCTAAGTTGTCCGGGCCAGCCGGTTTCTTAGGATCTAACTTGGTTAAAACTTCACGAACAACATCAACAGTAAAAGGAGTAAAACTGAAAGGGTTTTCCAAAACACGTTTTTCAGAGTCACAGACTGTGGTGTTCACAGAAGCAGAGTTAGTAACAGAATCAAATAGAGAGCCACAGGACACAAAATGCTCATTAAAGCAATTTAGCATAGTAGCCCTGTCCGATATAGAGCCAGATGCTGTGGTGAGGCACGGAGGTAGCTCATTACGGATATCACCGGTGGATAATGATTTAATGGCTTTCCAAAATTTTCCAGGATTATTCAGATTCTTTGTGGTTACTGACAGATAGTACTTTGATTTAGCACTTTTGACATTTGAAGTAAAACTATTTCTTAGCTGCCTAAAACGCAGCCAGTCTACCTCTGAGCCAGATTTCCTAGCCTTTGCCCAGGCCTTGTTTCTCTCATGCAGGAGACTGGACAGATTAGCAGAAAACCAGGGATTGTCTCGTCCCTTTACTCTAAATTTACGCAGGGGTGCATGTCTATCAATGATCTCCATAAAACCAAGATAAAAATAAGACCATGCAGTTTCTACATCAGCACACAGATCGATTTTTCCCCAATCAAACCCAAACAGATCATGAACAAAACCCTGCTCCACAAAATGTTTTTTGTCTCTCTTAATGATAATGCGGGGTTTAACCTTTTGGACCTTGGTGTCCCTAATTGTGGCTACAACACAGTGATCACTCAGATCATTTGCAAATACTCCCACAGATGAGTATTTATAGGGAACATTAGTTAAAATGAGATCAATTAGGGAGGATTTATTAGGGGACTTAATGTTAGGACGAGTAGGACTGTCAACAATCTGAGTAACATTCAAAGAGATACAGAGGTTTTTAAAATCCTCTGACACTGCAGTTAACCAGTCCCAGTTAAAATCTCCAAGTAGCACTATTTCCTTGTAGTCTAGTTGCGATAAGAGATTTGATAGTGAAGACAAGGAGTCTTTGACAGCTGAGGGGGGTCTGTAACAGCCCACCACCATGACCTGTTGACCCTTTGCCACTTCTATATTTATGGCTAAAAATTCAAATTGCTTACTGATAGATTTGGAAACTAAGGTGGTTACACTGAATTTATTTTTAACATAAATGGCAACGCCACCACCTTTATTAGGCCGGTCGGAACGATACACATTATAACCATTTAAGGCAATGTCAGAGGCCAAAATTGATTTGTTTAGCCATGTTTCTGATAAAACAATGACATCAGCGTCAGTCGAGCTTGCCCAAATGCGGACAAAATCTAGTTTACCTAACAGACTGCGCACATTCAAGTGGATGAAACCCAACCCAGACCTAGCTTTAAAATCAGCAGGAGTAGCGATCTGACTACTACTACTGGGCGGGCCAGGGTTAGGTTGTATATTTCCTGACAGTAATAACAGCAAAAAAACCAGACATTTTTTCCTCTTAAACGACACACATACACCGTCATCTACTCTAGAATCACCAGCAAAGTCTGTGAAAGGGTGATTAGAGCTTAAAAAGCAGTCCTGAAGAACCATCATAGCAGGCGAAAAAAAAAGACAAACATATTTTGTCAAGCTGATTGTCCGCGACAAGGCAACCGGCAATTGTTTGTGCAGCACATCTGAACCTCCGCAGGGGATGCCCACCGCGGGTAGCAGAACATACCCGAAATCAGAAGACCTCTCAGGATTTCTAGAGATCTTCCCATAGTCCAAAACAGCAAACAGGCACAGCAGAAACACGACGTGTGCCATTCTTCGATGTTCCTCGGGCAAGAACCCTCCTCCTCAGCCACACCGCAGCCAGGAAAGGTGGAAAGAAGCCCCAGCTGTGGCAAATCCTCCTCCGCACAGCAGCACATGCCCGACGGGAGCAGGCCCCAGCCCGAAGCGTGGAGCCACTCCGTCCCTCTGCGACGTCCTCGGGGCAAAATCCTTCTCCGCCCAGCCGCACTCCACAGGTGGGAGCAGGCCTCCGCAGATCGCAGATCGTAGGCCGCAACAGGTGGAGCCGCAACAGGTGGAGAAGCTCCGTCTCTCCGCGACAACTCCGGGGCAAAACCTCCTCAGCTGTGCACCGTTATGGTGTAAATATAACCTATCTACGAATTAGATCCAATGTAAAAGTCAGCCGAATTAGTGTTGATACTGCAAGAAGACGTACTGTGTGAAGAGAAATTGAAGATGTTGTTTAATTGTTGATATATTTATTATCCACGTCAAGTATTCAGTTCCGGCGGCATTTCTTCCAGTTTTTCCAAAGGTCTTCTCATCAGGGCTCTATAAATAAAGAACTACGGCAGATATGTAATATGTAATCCAGCCGAACCGTGTATTACAATGCCGTTATGTGATGACTTTCAAAGAGTAAAGCAAGAACACTCGGAATTAAGTATTATTTTATTATTTTTTAATGTTTTTCCAATTTCATATCATATAAACACCAAATCCCAACATGCATTGTGGCTAAAACATCCAATCAGCGATCTTAAACCATAGCTGAGGATCTTGGGTAATCGCTTGAAATGCTTACGTCTGTTTCCGTCTGTTTAGTGTAGTGTCTTCGGCCATCCTAAACTCGAAAACTGTCCCTTACAGGCCTACGTCTGTTTCCGTTTATTTTTATTTTGAAATTCAGTTCCTGACGGACGCCAAAAAACCCAGAGATTATGGAAATAAACCAATAAATAAAAACAAGGATAATTGTGTGTTATTGGTGAGTAAATAACAGTGTGTTATTTTGAAAAGAATAATACATTAGAAGGAAAAAAAGATTTAAAAATACAGATTTCAGTATCCTGAGGCTCTGAGCCCCATTTATTTTCCTCACAGACGGCAACAAAAGTCTGAAATTATACGATTTAAAATAAGAGCAATAATTGTGGCTTGATATTGAGTAAGAATATGTTTTTATCATGGTTTTTATGAACCACACAGCTTCCGGTCTTCCACGACCCGACCTGAGAAAAAGACGTGCTGCAGGCACGAAACATACTACCAATAGAAATACATTGCTTTTAAAATCGTTCTGTGTGACACGAAAAAAAGGGGATAATTGTGTTGGTGAACACGAATCAATAGATTAAATGTCGTGACTATAACACGAAAGGCCGTGAGACTGGGTTGGGTCACATGACTTCACGTCACCACCGCTAAGCTAAAGTTGTCTAATGTTGGGCAATAGCATGGATGTATAATAAGAACTGGATACAGCGTGGGAGGCGGGCCTCATTCATTCCTATGAGAGTTGCTCATTGGCGCATGATGACAAAATGGCCCAACTTTTGAGAGAGTGAAACGTCACAGATTACCCAGCATGCCTGAGAAGTACCCGTATGTGCGCTCATAGAGCATGCGCAACTTTAACCAAAAGGCTCGTTCACATCAAGCACGTCAATTTGCGTACACGTAACAGCACCGCACGTTCTGGATTGTTATGATGGATTTGATATGAAAGAATAACGAGGCGGCCGCAGCAGTTAGCAGCTAGCGGCTAGCGGCTAGTGGCTAGCGGCTAGCGGCTAACTAGTGTAACGTCCGAGACCTTAGTAATTATGCTAATGTAACACATCAATCGTTATGTACTTTTATATTACGCTGATGTAACAGGATCTAGTGATATCCAAGCAACAGAGCTTAATTTAGCATGATACTTTTGTGGGTTGTACATGAAACCACTTGGTAATATATACAAATATATATATTTTGAAGCCTGTTATGATCAATTGTGAGTTCAATCTTTATCTAAAAAGTAAAGCTGATGATGGATTACTGTGGTCGAGTTAACATAACAATAGCCTATTTCTCTTTGAAATGTGATGGAGTAAAAAGATAGTAACTGTGATTATTTATGTTAAGTACCCCACAAGTAACTAAAACATATAGTACTTGAAGGAAAGGTGTAAAATGTTTCCATAAATACCAATATCACACACTACAACACCCCTTGTTGTTAAATACCAACCATATGATCATGTTTGGTGGATTTAATATAATAATTGCAATCAATATTATATATATGACCTTTTAATCTATATAAATTGTATTTACATTTGTTGTCACTATTTTTTCCACCTCGTTCTACTATGCCAGCCATCAGAGGTATACATGTGTTAACATCTCTTTTAGGTTTCATTTCTTATATTTGTGAATTTATATATAAAATGCTGATTTCTACCTGAAATGCTTATGTATTTTTGATTACATTTTCGTAGAGCTTTGACTTTTTCAGCTGAATAAATATTATAAATCTAAATGGTTTTGTTCAGCATTGCCAGCTTCACTGTTGAGCTTTATGTTGTGCCCAGCATTCTCCTGTGCTCTGAAATCAAAATGTGGATAAGCATAAAACAACACTAAAATAAACACTACAATACAACTTGTTATGACACACACAAGGTTGTTCATTTGTGTGTATAAATATACAACACAGGCTATATATATATATATATATATACATATACAAGTATAATTAATACAACTGTTAATTTGATTAGAGATTCTTTGACACATATATCTTTATTTATATATGTATAAGTATGACGACTTCCTCGGGCGATATCATATGGTATAGCTAATTAATCTGGGTCAAAACGTGTTGTGCCCACATGCAAAGGTTGTAAACTCTGGCTTATCCCTGTGTGGTATTATAGTAATAGCAAACAGCAACGTTCAACTCCTTTTAATGGTATATTGCAAGTGCAATAAGAAGCTACAGGGACATTAATCTACGTCAGTAATATTAACTTTGTTTAATACAACATTTACGGTACAAGATTTACATCATACAGGCCATGTAGTATAATATTTTACAAATGATCAATTACAGCAAACATGTGCAATATATCCATTATTACAGCTCCGTGGGATGGCAGTAAGGCGATATGGGTCCTTTCTTATTGTGCATCCATGGGTAAAGATAAACGCATGTAGTACTGAACACGTCACATCACATGAACGTGCCGGGCAGCGCGGTCCCGTTGGTTAGATGCGCGTTCATAATGCAGAGGGAAATAACTCTCAGAATAACGTTATTAGCACATTTCTACAACTTGAGGAGCGAATGTTTTTAATAAGGGCTATACAAGTGTTCATACCGGGTAGTTTATTTAGTTTAAAAAAAAGTATCCAACGATTTACAGACCACTCTTTCCCAATGTTAGTCAATGGGAAAAAGTGTTTCCGGGCCCAGCAACCTAAAGGAAGTGTAGTACCGTCGTTTGGCCACAACGAATATTCTACTCAGAGTCCGGCACACTTCCTGGGGGCTTGGGCTATAGAGGAACTACAGCACGGTCACATGACTTCACGTCACCACCGCTAAGGTAAAGGTGGCTAATGTTGGGCGTGGTGGCATTCAGTTGTCTCATTTAGACACTTGTTAGCAACCTTCATTTTTTTTATTCCCCAGTGGGGTATTTGCTGACGCATTTTATGTCTTAGAATACAAATCTCTTGAGCTTCTGTTAACCACAGACCTTATTTCAGGCTAACAACCAAAAGCACATTACAAAATCATCTGCTGGGTTACAACTCATTCCTTTACACTTGTCTGATTAATGATTGCCAGTGATGTGGTGCTTTCCCAC
>CALSBZ010040015.1:67125-79393 GCA_943591055.1 Gobionotothen gibberifrons | reverse complement strand
CATGAGTTAGGGAGCGCTGGATTTGTGAAAAACTCCCCTCTTCCTAAACCACTAATACCACAGTACTGGCAAACGGGAGGAGCCGAGTGAAAAACAAGCGCCCCTCATCCCAATCCACCCACACCGCAGTATTTTTTTCACCCAAAAAATATATTGTATATTATCGGGGCTATTAATACTGTTATCGGGTTTATCGGGATGACGTCATAATTCCTAATATCGGACCGATAATTATCGGGCCGATAATTATCGTGCACCACTATACTCAACTTTATTTATCAATCAAGCCTGATGAAATTAATCATCTAAATAAAATTCAATACTGCCTTAAGGACTTAAAAACGTGGATGACCTTAAACTTTTTGATGTTAAACACGACCAAAACTGAAGTTATTGTACTCGGCCCAAAGACTCTACCAGACAAATTAACTAAAGATATACTAACTATGGATGGCATTAATTTGGCCTCCAGTGAGACTGTAAGGAATCTTGGTGTTATATTTGATCAGGATTTATCCTTTAATGCCCACATAAAATCAATTTCAAGGACCGCCTACTTCCATCTACGTAACATTGCAAAAATCAGGCATATCTTGCCTCAAAACGATGCAGAGAAACTAGTCCATGCATTTGTTACTTCTACGCTGGATTATTGTAACTCCTTATTATCAGGGTGTACCAAGAAGTCAGTTAAGTCGCTTCAGCTGATTCAAAATGCTGCAGCTCGTGTACTAACTAGAGTTAGGAGAAGGGACCACATTACTCCTGTTCTGGCTGCCTTACACTGGCTCCCTATAGAACACAGGATAGAATTGAAAATTCTTCTTCTCGCCTACAAAGCCCTTAATGGGCAGGCGCCATCTTACCTTAAAGAACTCATTATACCCTACTGTCCTACTAGGGCATTGCGTTCCAAGAACGCAGGGTTGTTGGTTGTTCCTAGAGTCTCTAAAAGTACAATGGGAGCCGGAGCCTTTTCTTATCAAGCTCCACATTTGTGGAATCAGCTTCCAGTTTGTGTTCGGGCAGCAGACAGCCTATCCGTTTTTAAGAGTGCGCTTAAGACCTTCCTTTTTGATAAAGCTTATAGTTAGGGCTGATTAGATTCAGCCCCTAGTTTTGCTGATATAGGCTTAGTTTGTCAGGGAACAACTTACTTCTTCCTTCTCTCTGTCTGTACCTGTGTACTCTCATGTTCCGATTAACCCAGCTTCCCCACATTTCTTTCTTTTTGGTGTCTATATACGCCGGGATCCGGAGTCATGGATGATCCTGTTGCTGCAGTCCTGTGTCCTGGGTCGCGAGCCCGGATCTTGAGTCGTGGCTGTTGCTGTGGTCCTGGATCATAAGTCCTAGATGGATGTCCTCGTGGATTCATCTTCCTATTATACACACATGCATTTCCAAACATTTGGACTACCTATGTTGCAAATGTATTATCTTTTTTTTTTACACACGGCATCTATTGCACGTCTGTCCGTCCTGGGAGAGGGATCCCTCCTCTGTTGCTCTCCCTGAGGTTTCTCCCATGTTCCCCTTTAAACTGTGGGTTTTCTCTGGAAGTTTTTCCTTGTACGATGTGAGGGTCTAAGGACAGAGGGTCTAAGGACAGAGGGTGTCGTATTGTCATACTGATATTCTGTACAAACTGTGAAGACCACTGAGATAAATGTAACATTTGTGATATTGGGCTATATAAATAAACATTGATGATTGATTGATAATCATTACATTACATTGCATTTAGCTGACGCTTTTATCCAAAGCGACGTACATTCGACCAGGAAGATACAGCCTTGAAGAAAACAGAATCATATAAGTACATCAGGTTTCATATAGCCACAACATTTCAAGTGCTACTCAACTGGCTTATAGATAAGCCAGTCCTTTATTAGTATGTAAGTGCTCTGTTAGTAATTCTTTGTTAGTAATTCTATCGCTCGAAGTGGAGTCGAAAGAGATGAGTTTTCAGCCTGCGCCGGAAGATGTGTAAGCTTTCTGCTGTCCTGAGTTCAATGGGCAGCTCATTCCACCATTTGGGGGCCAGGATAGCAAACCCACGTGTTTTTGCTGATGGGAACTTTGGTCCTCCTCGCAGCGTGGGTGCAGCGAGCCGTTTGGCCGATGCAGAGCGGAGTGCACGTGCTGGGATGTACGGTTTAACCATGTTCTGGATGTAGGAAGGGCCAGATCCATTCGCAGCATGGTACGCAAGTACCAGTGTCTTGAAGTGGATTCTAGCAGTTACTGGAAGCCAGTGAAGGGAGCGGAGGAGCGGTGTGGTGTGGGAAAATTTCGGAAGGTTGAAGACCAGCCGAGCCGCTGCATTCTGGATGAGCTGCAGAGGTCGGATGGCACATGCAGGTAGACCAGCCAGGAGGGAGTTGCAGTAGTCTAGGCGTGAGATGACGAGTGCCTGGACCAGAACCTGCGTGGCTTTCTGGGTCAGCTGGGGACGTATCCTCCTGATGTTGTAAAGAGTGTATCTGCAGCAGCGGGTTGTAGCAGCGATGTTTGCAGTGAAGGACAGTTTGTTATCTAGGATCACACCCAGATTCCTTGCAGTCTGAGTCGGGGAAACAACAGAGGTGCCAATGTTGATTGTTAGGTCAAGAGTGGGACAATCTTTTCCCGGAAGGAAAAGCAGTTCAGTCTTGTCAAGGTTGAGCTTGAGGTGGTGAGCAGACATCCACTGAGAGATGTCAGCTAGACAAGCGGAGATGCGTGCGACGACCTGGGTCTCTGAGCGGGGAAAGGACAGAATTAATTGGGTGTCGTCAGCGTAGCAGTGGTATGAAAAACCATGCGGGCTAATGACAGATCCGAGCGAATTTGTGTACAGAGAAAAGAGGAGGGGACCGAGAACAGAGCCCTGGGGGACCCCTGTGGTTAACTGACAAGGGTCGGACTCGGACCCTCTCCAAGTTACCCTGTAGGTGCGGTCTTTGAGGTATGAGGTGAGGAGGGAAAGGGCAGTGCCTGAAACTCCAAGTTCTTGGAGAGTGCGAAGGAGGATCTGATGGTTCACCGTGTCGAATGCAGCAGACAGGTCCAGGAGGATGATGACAGAGGAGAGGGATGCTGCTTTAGCAGCGTGCAGTTCCTCAGAGACAGCTAGGAGAGCAGTTTCTGTGGAGTGACCTGCCTTGAAACCCGACTGGTGCGGATCCAGAAGGTTGTTCTGATGGAGATAACAGGAGAGTTGTTTAAAGACAGCGCGTTCAAGTGATTTAGACAGGAACGGGACGAGAGAGACAGGCCTGTAGTTTATAACATCAGACGGGTTGAGAGTGGGTTTCTTTAGGAGAGGATTTACTCTTGCCTCCTTGAGACTGTTTGGAAAGTCACCAGAAGTTAGAGAAGTGTTGATGAAATGGGTGAGAAACGGTAGAATATCAGGAGCGATAGTCTGAAGGAGGTTTGAGGGGATAGGGTCCAGAGGGCAAGTGGTAGGACGTGCAGAGGTAATGAGGGTAAGAACCTCACTGGGTGAGAGAGGGGAGAAGGAGGTTAGTGTGTGGGTGAGAGGGGGGTCTGGTGACCCAGCGGTGAGTGATGGTGAGTCAGAAAAAGAGGAGCGAATATCAACCTTTTTTTCAAAGTGGTTAACAAAGTCGCTTGGGAGAAGGGAGGATGGGGAAGGGGCTTTAGGGGGGTCCAAGAGGGTGGAGAAGATGGAAAATAGTTTTTTGGGATTGGAATAGGAAGATTGGATCTTATCTTGAAAGAAAGTGCTTTTTGCCTGAGAGATGGAAGCAGAGAAAGAGGAGAGGAGAGACTGATAGGTTAGGAGGTCGTCATGGTGTTTGGATTTCCACCATTTCCGCTCTGCTGCCCGAAGGATGGTTCTATTAGCACGCAGTGCGTCATTTAGCCAGGGAGCGGGAGGGGACTGACGAGCCTGCCGAGATGTGAGGGGACAGAGAGAGTCCAGAGAGGATGAGAGAGTAGAGAGGAGAGTTACTGCAGCAGAGTTTGGAGGCAGAAGTTGGAAAGAGTCAGAGGAAGGGAGGGCTGAGAGCACCGATGATATTGGGCTATATAAATAAACATTGATGATTGATTGATAATCATAAAGAGTGGTGACAATTACGTAACATTATGGCGTCATGTCAGCCCCTCTCTTCCAGTGCCTTTCTCTTTGGTGAGCAACCTTCCTTCCCCAAGGTCAAACCATTATGTCTTCATCGCTGCCAAAGCATATGTCACGTGCTGCATACTTCATCATTTTTTTGAAGTGCCAAATAAAACATTTTCTCTCCAGCAAACCTGAACTAGTCTGTCCTGGTTTCCTGCAAATGTTTTCCTTTTCTCCACAGAGCACAGTCCTAAGATACTTGGAGTTAGAAGAAATATTTACCATAGTGGATCTGCCATTTTTTTATTCAAATGAGCCGGCTAATACAAGGGCTAGGGGATGTAACAGTCAGAATATATAGTATAGTTGCTCATATATCCATCTAGAATGTTTTGACCTGCCACATTTTCCAGCATCTCTCTCATCAGCTCTGGAGGTTGGGCATGAGTCACAGACGGCAGGAAAAGGTTTGTTTAATGAGTACACTTGTTGGCTTGCACTCTATGCAGCACAGACTGAGAACTGTGTTACACATTTTCCAGAAAGTTTAACCCCTGTCTAGCTTGCACCAACTGTCCAAGGATTAAAAGTCATTACAGAGCTTCTAAAGACAACAGGTTTTAGTATTATAAATGTCAACCTCTCGGGATATTTAATGAACACTTGTGCTTTCGATTATTTATTTGTATTTGACATATGTATGACTGTGATAGAAAACAAAGGGCGGACCGAATCCAAAGTGGTAGAGAGCATGGAGGAGGAGTGTGATGCAGTGACAGCAAAAACGAGACCGGGATAATAAACCCTGAATTACACATCCACTGTTGGATTTGGCCCAAGTGCTGCTTTCACACAACTGGTCCCAGAAAACCCTTTGTGCAGAGGCTCCATGTATCATTATATCACACAAGATGAGAGCTAGGACTTGCTGATTAAATAAAATAATCAGTGGCGAGCCGTCAGGGCCCTCTAGATATTCAAAAAAATAATATTTGTAAACATTAAAAAACATATTTGTTTTACCAAAATAACTTGATTTAATTGTATTTAAAATAACATTTCCAAATAAATAAATCCTTTGAATCTGCCTGTTCAGTTTCTGTTAGAATGTGAAGGGCTAAAGGAAAAAGGTTTCTTCCAGTTACTGTGAAGACAGGAGCTGATTGGTGGTCCTGCTGTAAATTCACAGAGGACCCGCTATAGTAACTGAACGAGAGAGTAATGTCAACTGACAGTACAATTGACCAATCATATCTTCCCTCTAAATGGGTGGGCTTTATTTTAGCGTACTTTTTTGACAAGTCCCGCCCGCTGTGAAGTTTATGCATGTGTATAAAGTGGTGCAGTGACGCGTCCTAAAACCCGGAAGTAAGCTGTGCATGGGTTCCCTCGACAAAAAAAGCAATGGGATTTCTCCATAGGATTTTGGAAAATAAGGTCTGTGGAAAACGTACCCGTTTGATAAATGCACGTTTTGTTCAGCCGGATAATATCCACATGTCTACCCTACTTTTATAATTTTCTAATCATCAATCTAATCGATAGATTTATGATCGATAGATTTATGATTAGCATAAGTTTGTTCATGATGGCTCACTTCAGTGATAGTGATGACATCGTTGCAAAATTATTAACCAAGTCATTTTCAAGATTGAGTTACAATGATAAATTGGAGTGGCAAAGGATCAGCTGCATGACCCGCCATCAAGTACTTCATGTTTAAGTGATTTGATCATCAAAGGTAGGCCTAAGTAATTTTCAATGCGGGCCGCCGTGCCGACTTAATTCATTTGTAATTGTTACTTGACTGTGGGTGCCTTGTCATGATAGGTGTTTATATAAATGGTGTTGTTTTGTGTTGAAGTATACGTGACGTAATAACTCTTCTTTTTTTTCTTTTTTTCGAGGGAAGAGGGGGGGAGGTCAGAGGGCCTATGGGTATAAAAGTCACGGCTCGCCACTGAAAATAATAGACAGCTATCTGTGCTTGGTGGAAGAAGAGTATTTCAAATCACCAAAAAAAAGTGATTTCTACCCTAGCAACAATGAATACATCAGTATTGGCACGCATACACTCACCATCTGATAACAGCTTTTCAAATGGTGAAAGTTTCATTTATGAACTAAACTCTGCTGTCTGCATGTGAATTAAAAACAGACCATACCTGGCAAGAACATGGACATTAATATGTTTTTCTCCCCTATTGCTCATTGTGTCAATTTATAGAAGTGAGTCACCCTGAAGTGGAGGCATTTCATGTCGACAGCGGTGAGCCAGAACCGCAATTATCTTTCACCACAGCTGCCGTGATTATTTTAAGGCTCAAATCTGATGAAAATCTAATCAGAAGAAAGGCAACTTGCTGTGTTTCATATAGAACACAGCCACTCACTGACCATGGTGTTTTTTTAAAACTATAAGCTTCTACCATTGATAACAGTGGATATTAAATGTTCTAGATGAAGCAAAGTAGTTGGAAAGTTACACAGTGAGATGACATCGACATTACTAACCCCATGCAAATCACTGATTAGTCGAGGAGCAATTATTAGTCTTAAGCTTTTTTTCAGGCTAAAACATTTGAATATTTGCTGTTTTTAGCAACTCAATTATGAAGAATCTGTACTTTGTTTATGTCATTGTGAATTACATATATTTGACTGTTAATCAGACGAACTCTAAATAAACTTGTAAAAAATTGCCCCTCAGGTACAGTCTAGGTATTGTTTTTTTTCTCTTTTTAGTTTTAAAATTAATTAAGCATACGCTAATTGAGTTAAAGTGAACAACTAAGGGCATTAGCCTTCCTAGAAAAAGAACTTTTCAAACAGTACAAAAACATATATTTAAAAGAGTAGCATGATAGCCATTTTGGTATAACAAAAAAAAAACTGAAAAAGTTATTCACGCAGAACAAGCAAAGGCACATTAGCAGGGCTTAACTTATGGATGTAGACCATCAGCAGCACGAGGAAGGAGCAGAAAACGATGAAGAGGAGAAGAGGAGAGAAAGGACAGTTAAAATGAAGAGAATACGGAACAGTTTGGGAGGAGACAGATCAGGTAAATCTAAAAGTCTATTCTATAAAAAAAGTTGGTTCATTGGGTGTAGCTGTAGGGTACCTGATAAAACGTCCGTGGAACATCTTCAGATGAACATGAATGTCAGTACAAACGTCACAGAAATCCATCCATAGTCAGAAAGATACATTTGAATAAACCAGCAATGTCATCCGTCTGAAAACACTAGAGAGGAAATATCACTAAAGTTATTTAGATCTGTTGCTTGATACACATTGCCATTGGTTTAAAATGGTAAAAACAAGTCAATAAACTTATTTGGGTTTTTTGTTCCAAACCCTTAGAGGCCACACATTTCTGAAAGCCTCTTGTAGACTTTCAGTGGATCAGACGTTCACACCTCTTTATTGAGTCCTTCCTGTACAGCACAGTCAGTAGAACTTTACTTCCATTAACTCTACACCCACACATCGATATTTTTTCCTTGGCTGACTTCACTGCTTCTCTTTACAAGGCTGGAACGCTCTGCAATTTCACACATTTCAACCTTTCCTTTCAATTGCTCTGCTTTTCACCCTCCGTGTGGCCTTTTAACCCATTTGTGATAATAAACCTTGCACATACAAAAACAGCATTAACCTTTGTCAATATAAAGTGCTCTTAGTTCCTTTTACCGGAACCCATTGTTCATGTATCTCTTCTACATTCACTACTCTCATAATAAAACAGTGATGCAAACACAGGTATGGTGAAAAAAGAGAGAACTATTCGAAGCAGAAAAAAACAGCGTAATATACCATCTGACAAAGGCCTGTGCTATAATGCTTCAATTAACCGGCTATTCTTTATAATATACTCAGATCAATAGGAGACAGAGATGTTAAGTTAGAAATCAAGGGTTTTTATTATTATTTACAGCAGGGGTGGGGAACCTTTTTCATTTCAATTTTTATAACATCCTCCGAGGGCCGTACACATTATTGAACTCAACCTCTGCTTTAAAAAAACTAAAATCACAGCCGATACATTTTGCCTTTCTTTCATGCTGTGCAAAGAAAAAGCAACCTCTTAATCCAGATATCTTACCATGACTCGTGCATGCATGCATGCGCACGGTTGTGGCATGACCACCAAAACAGAAAGATATGGACAAGATATGTGTGCAAATGTATTTAGTTTCCTATCCATGTGAACATGATTTAAGTCGGGGGGACCTAACCTCCTCTAGGGGGGTTAAAGGCATCAATCTGGTGCACTTTGAGAGCAACATGAGGAAATCTATGGATACATCTTTCAACACCCATTTGAAACAGAACTGTAAGCTGATTTTTCTTTTTGGATGTTTTACAAATCACTCCTCTTTTAAACTCTATTCTTGTTATTTTTAAGAACTTTTTTGTTACTGTCATATGGTATTTTATACCTGTTTTTCATTTAGTCTCTAATGTCTCATTAATAACTAAAATGATCATATCAAAGTGTGCCTTAACCTCACTGAGCTGAGGTTATTCTCTTCCACCCGGTTGTAGAAAAGCTCTTTAAAGTCGTTAGCATAGCTAGCTAACCAGATGCTAATAACAACAGATCGCCACTGTGCTTACAAGTAAAGACTGAGGGTGTTTCTCAATCGCGAGGATGCTGGCTTGGTAGTCGCGTACTTCCAAGTCACTTCCTTCAGAAACTAAGCACGTATGCTTCCAAGCCACGGCTTCGGAAAACGAAGAAGAATGGAACAGGCTAACAAGTGTGCCACTCATAAACTGTACCGACAATAAATACCTCACGATGTCTATCTAATTATGAACTTGCTTTACTTTCATGGAACACATTTTTGGTGATAACAAACAAATGTAACTAAGTAACATATTTACCAACACATTTGTACGCCACTACATACTTGCATTTAAATGTGTGCTGCGTCGGTTCAGCCATTCTCCGCAAGGGTTTTTGAAATTGGTCCGTGCGCAAAGCATTGTGGGGATTTTAAGGACGCGAAGTCTACCCATGTGCAGCCTCGAAATTTCCCCCAAACCAAGGACGCGGCCTCGGTGGAATTCCAAGTATGCTGGACATTGGAACAGTCCTTCGGCGGCACTCTGACTTAGCATCCTTGAAATATTGGCTTGGAAGACAGAATCCTCAAGATTGAGAAACGGCCACAGCCACGCAAACACTGCGGCATGTGTACGGCTCCTTATGGGTACTGCAATATTTGAAGAGCTGGAGCGGCGTTCCGGTGCCCTCCGTCAGCACTCCTTTCAGATGAGACATAACCACGTGAAGACACGTTACACTCGTGTTGTCTTCAAGGAACCTGTCCTTGGCCAGGAAAAACAGGCACTCGCTTGTTTAATTATTTTGCGATCTAGATTTCTTCTTCTTTTTTGAAGTTGTCCGTCCGTCAGTCGGACTGACGGACTGACCAACCCAGTCTCACAAAAAAACCTGTAATAACTACGTTGGTCCACAACGTAGGACATAGTATTTCTACAAAAACGCCTCTGAAATTGTAAGATCCCTACGCTTTTTTTCACCATTCATTCCAATGGCTGGCGTCTCTGTCACGTGATCTTCACATTTCCCCCTGGCATAGATACGTTATTTTCCCCTGTGCAATTCTCCATTTTCTCAACAATAACACATAATTATCCTTGTGTTTATTTATTTGTTTGATTAATAAACACAAGTTGGAGTCCATCAGGACCGAGGGTCGGAGCGGCTCATTTGCTTTACAGAATATTACACCCGGAAGTAAGTATTCTCTCCGCTTCGCTTGACAAACCCTGTGATAGTCCTCAAGCTCTGTGATTGGAGAGTGTGCTCGGAGGGTTACGCCGAGCGTCGAACAGCACTTGAAATGGACTGTCAAACTGGATTTGAACGGGTCCACCCCGTCCCGTTAATGAAATTCAAAAACATGCTTTAACCACTAGGTGTCCCTTTTATATCAGCTGTGCACGTTTATGGTGTAAATACAGTCTATCTACCAATTGGATCAAATATAAAAGTCAGCCGAATTAGTGTTGATACTGCAAGGAGACGTATTGTGTGAAAAGAAATGTAAGATGTTTAATTGCTGATATATTTATGATCCACGTCACGTTTTCAGTGTTGGCGGCAGTTCCTCATGTTTGTCTAGAAGTCTTCTCATCAGGGCTCTATAAATAGAGAACTACGGCAGACATCTAATATTTAATGCAGCCGAACCGTGTATTACAATGCCGTTATGTGATGACCCCCAAAGAGAAAAGCAAGCACACTCGGAATAAAGTGTTTTCGGTCTGTTTCCGGTATTTGTTTATGACGATGTGATGCGAGATGTGAGACTGGAATTGCACAGGGGAAAATAACGTATCTATGCCACAATTTTAGATGCAGATTTTGTTAAACTAATACGTTTGCGCTGTGGACCAACACTATACATTGACGGGGAAGGGGGTAACAATAAAGATAACACCATTAAACAGTTAATATATCAGAAATAATATCGATAGCAGCGTCCCTAGCAACCACCTTGGTAACAATGAAAACGTTGTATAGACACAATTTCCTGAAGTAATCTTCATAATAACTAGCAAACTAAAGATCATGTACATCCACTGCACACATAATCTGAAATAACAACTCATATTTCCCGCATTAAAACGCATTTTAATGGACAAACTAACCTTAAAATAGGCATTTTACACAGAGAATAAAACGAAGGTCGGCCATGTTTTTTTTTTCTGCAGGGAGAAATGTGAAGATCACGTGACAGACACCAGCCATTGGAATGAATGGTGAAAAAAAACGTAGGGATCTTACAATTTCAGAGGCGTTTTTGTAGAAATACTACGTCCTACGTTGTGGACCAACGTAGTTATTACACGTTTTTTTATGAGACTGGGTTGGACTGACGGACTGACGGACTGACGGACCCCCCCCCACCCCCCAAAACGAAAACTCTTCGGTTCTCCACGAATTACACAAGTCACCCAAAACAGCATTAAAAAAGTGGGAGGTGCCGAAAAGCGACTAATTTGCACCACTGATAAAAGCTTGTTTCTATTACAGTGTAGAATCTAAGCATTGAGGATATCTCTAACACAAAAAGACAAGAGATTTTGACCACTCTGTAATTAGATCAAAGACTTCATGTTTTTGTTAAGTGTTCACCATTTTTCAAACTGTTTTTCTTTTTTTTTGTGCCTTCTTTTGAAGGTGTTAAAAGGGGAAAGAGATGAAAAATCGAAATTCACCAACGATGATAGGCGTCCTCTAACAGTAACTGATGTTGTCAGACTCAAGCTGTGGTGCTACGCTGGACTCCAAGGATTCAATGTGGAACCACATCCAAGTTAACACTGTCAATGGCTGAATCAGACACTGACCTTCTCCCAGATATCCACAGCTTATGAAGGCCTACAGCAGAGCTTCTCAAACTCCGGACCAAGGTCCGGATCCGGACCGAACTGCAGATCAATCCGGACCGAACCCTGTGTCCCATTATTAAAAAGTATACAAAATTAAAAAATTGCAAGTTAACCACAAGTTTACCTTGACTTTCTAATGCTTCTAATGCCTTTTTTGCCGAGGTTCAAGACAAACGGTGTCATTTCTCCCACTAGTTCAAGCCACCATACTGTATGTATGTATGTATTGAATGTGTGTGTGTATACAGGGGCGCCGTTTGCCGACAGGCAAGGCAGGCAAGTGCTTGGACCAGAAGGGGGCCCCCAAAGAAGGTAGATTAAGAAGGTCCACAGCAACGAAAACATGAAACACCCTTTAATTTACTGCAACGACATATCGGGAAACCCCCTCAAGGGAGTAGCATGAAGCTGCAGCCTCGCAGACCGCAGTTTCAGACCCGCAGTTTCAGACCCGCAGTTTCAGGAGCCTTCTTCTCTTTTATAAAAGGCGGATCGCAAACAGCTTTTAGTTACATTGCCACCACCTAGCGAGCAGGAGACATCAATATGAATGACAACGCACATGTGAGTAATGTAAAGTGCTTTTAAAGTTTTATTTGTTTAACATTAATAACAATTCCGGTGTCTTGAAATGAAGTGTGATTAGCTAACGTTAACTATGATAGTCTTAAGGCAATACAAACAATCACCTGTTAGCTTCTAACCGTATTAAAGGCACTACAAACAATTATTCGTTAGCTATAGCTTTCGGCAAAA
>CALSBZ010040015.1:36376-52125 GCA_943591055.1 Gobionotothen gibberifrons | reverse complement strand
GTCTTCCTTCATGCTGCTATCACTTTGTAAGGAACTGCTCAGGGCAAACTGTACCTAACAGAGCTAACATGTTGCATGTCAGCAGCCTCATGTACTCACCCCTGGCTGACAGCTTCTTGGTATTGATTAATTTGGCAGCGTATTCCTGGCCTGTGGAAATCTTCATGCACCGTCTCACCACTGAGAACGCCCCCCTAAGGAAGAGTCAGAGATCTGTCACAATACAGCAGGATATTCCAGAACATTCACACTTTTGGGCAACAGAAAGACGTTGAATTGTGAATTATTGGATTAGAAGGGACATTTTTACATTATCGGACAAAGAATCTTGCAGTTTTAATGTGCAGATCATCATGCTCAGAGCTCAGCTTGGTGATTTGTATTTTGTTCTTCCTCTTTACATTTTTATCTGCGACTCACTTTCTACTTGAATGTGTACATTTTAATATGAAATGCTATGTTCATTCATTTTTATATACAATAGCGCTCCATTTTCTTCGTCTCAATCTATACTTTGCGACATGTAAACAAAGGATTTCCTTCTTCTCTTGATTTGAAACTTTAAACTGGTTTAAGCCTAAAGCACCTGCAGCTACTAGCAAAACTTTAAGGCTGAACAAGAGCATTTGTAATACCTCTATTAATAAATGAAGGTGGATCAGCCCTCTGCCCCATCAGTCTTCCCCCCCCCCCCCCATCCATCCAAGTGAATCCATTACATAGAATTGGCTTATCTGGATATCTACACATGTGATTAAGCTGATATCTTAGGACTAAGTTAACAGGAATAATTAACAGGAATTCTGTATTTGACTTAATGAACTAAATTAATCTTGTTTATTGTCGTGTGTGTGAGCTCTCAGCAGCCAAAAAACATTTGAAATCAATCATTTAAGTGTATCAAAAAAAATCGTTTTCTGGATCTTGAAGTTTTTGAAAAATGAAGGTTCAGATTTAGAATATACAGCTTGTATTTTAGGATGTCCGATATATATTTAATCCAAATGTAGGTACATGTAAGATTAGAAATACTCGGATCAGCAGGTAATCAATGTTGGACTAAGACCAAGATCGGGCCCAGCAGGTGTTTTCATTTATTCTAATTGCCTATTTTATGCCATTTAGACATTATTTCACATTGGACAGAGCTCCGGAGACTAATCTGTCAACATCTAACTTTGAGTTGCCTGTATGTAGTCTGCGTGAAGGTGAGCATGAATCTGTCTATGTGACAGCCCCAGCCTTAGAACTCTTAAAGGAAAAGCCAAGAGAGCTAATAGAGGACTTGAATGACTCATTCCAAATTAAACTTATGGGAGCAATTTAAATTAGGACACTGAGGATCAGTTCTCAAACACAAACTTCCCAGAACAAACTTAAAAGTTGAAGAAGAAAATCGAGTGGGACAAAGCTAACATTAGGGATGGGAGATGTCCATTACAGTTGTTACAAGCCCATCCATGCCTTAGGAGGAGTCTAAGAAAGTTCATTAAAAACATCTGCTGACCACAATGGCTGTGGAGGCGGATTATTATCTCTGGATGTTTTTTATGGTGGATAATGTAACAATTTAATTAGTAGGACTGTTTTATGGCAATATTTGAGGTACAAAAATAATCATATTGCCCAGTCATAGATAAACCCCCCCAAAATATGTTTGCTATCATGACACTGGTAGCCTCAGGTATTCTTCATAAATGAAGAAAGGTGTGAATTCAGTGGACAACAGGACATCTGTGGAATGCACAGTGTTGTATCAGACAGTCATAGAGAACAGCTTTGAGCAGTCAACATGAACTGTTTTAAGTGAGCTTGAAGAGGAACACCACGTAAATTACACATCACAGCAATGAGGCAAGATCAATTAAACATCCTTTACCGTCAAACTGGGTCTAAACACAGCTGCCTGTGTTCGTTTGATGAATACTTTCTGATTTTATATTTAGTATGCTACTTATTAGCTACATGGCCCTAACGTGTAAAGTTATACACGCATTTGTACCAGTGCTTTTCACAAGTAGACTAGGCCAGAGTAGCTGGAGTGAGTCGATAACAACACAAAGACATATGAGAAGAGATCAGGATGAACAGAGAGAGGAAAAGAGAGTTCACTGAAGAGACCAGGAGGGTCAGAGCAGGAGGAAGAGGAGGAGGTGAAGAGACCAGGAGGGTCAGAGCAGGAGGAAGAGGAGGAGATGAAGAGACCAGGAGGGTCAGAGCAGGAGGAAGAGGAGGAGAGGAAGACATTAGTGAAGAAGAAGAGATGTCTGTGAGGAAGATGAAGTGTCAGAGAGAGGGCCAGAGGCAGGGATCAGGAGGCAGAGGAGACTCCAGCTGGACCACATGGTATGTTCTTATTCTCCTTGCATGTTCCATCACAGCAGCTCAGTCTAGCAGCTCTTAGTATGGACACGTATTGAAATGTGTTGCTGCACGGGTCACCTTTAGCTCTCTTAAGAGATGGGTCATGTCATTTGTGTACTTCATTATAACTAAGTACTTTTACAGTAAACAGAGTTCTAGGGTATCGTGAGTACTTTCTGCTGTTTTAAAGTATATGTTAGTTTGTTTGTCTGACCACCTTGTTTCTCTTGTGCATTAAGGACACTTGTGTTAGGGCATGCTTTAACAATAAATAGGTTATATACACAGTATAAAATGCCAAGTACTGTCCGCCCTCCCGTGCCACCCTGGCATGACCTCTTGCCCCCCCCCCCCCTTTTGTCACCCCATGTAAAATGTTCTAGAACCGCCACTGCATTTAGTCAATGTGATACATGATTGATAGGTCAGCTCAGATTACACCCTGTGATTTATAGTGTTTGTTTGGTATCTGATGATCTTTGCTCTTAACTTAACAAACTACATTTGCACTCTTATACTGCACTGTAACTTTTATCCATGTATTTTTTCTTTTAATGTTTATTTTATTAGCTTTGCTTTTTAATGACTGATTTTAATTGCCTTTTTCTTAATGTCTTTCATTTTTTGTAAAGCACTTTGAATTGCCTTGTGTTGAAAAGTGCTATATAAATAAACTTGCCTTGCCTTGCCTACATGATGTAACATCAAATAAGTCAAAAAGCAGAAGCACACTTCCCAAAGCTCACTCATGACAGAGTGCAAACACCTGTAATGGGGAATTGCAGCTTTAGCCTAATGTTACAGAAAAAATAGAGTCTTTGAAGTTTGAAACCATAAGAGAAACTGAACCGCTTCAGGTTGGAATGCACGTTGTGTTGTAAGAGGCTGCAGGCACCACACAGTATTTTCATCCAGTTTGCAAAAGGGCGGGCACACACAGCCCAAATGACTCAGGAAAATATTCAGATTCTTAAAAGCCTAAATCATAGTCTCTTTAAGGGTTAGGGGTTAGGGTTACACAGGTGACCTGTTCCCGCTGATAATCACACCAAATTCCCTCAAAGGACATCTTGTGTTAACATGTCTAACACGTTGCCAGAGAGAAGGGACTGTTGAAACATAATTAAAGATTACTAAGAAATGATAACAAACAGCCATTATATTCGGCATGCGTTCCAAGGCGCTCATCCTTGAGTCTTCTCTTTTTTGAATTCAACTTTCTCTCAATTACAGCGTCAAACAAGCGCGCGCATTGTTTCTCCAACACTCTGATGGGCGTCACCCTGCACTCACACTGATTCACACAGGTTACCAAAACATGCAAGCAAATTAAGAGTTTAAAACAATACTTCGGGGTTTATGTGGAGACTTTTAAAATGCTTGCGGGCTTTATAACTTCATTTAAACTTCATCTAAAGAAATGTGAATTACATTTGGAGTGACGTGTTGCACAGGCGCGCGCACGGGGCATATCAAGGTGCAAACAGGTAGGCGGAGGTCTGAGGTTAGGGTTTATTTAAACAAATAGTGAAAGCACCCGACAAAATAACAAATGTATTCATAAAAATATAGAGAACTTACTTCCCCAGCTCCTCGTAGAGCTGGTACTCGTCGGTGAACCTGGTGCAGGTGGTGGAAGCCATGTTCAGGTGAGCAGAGACACAGTGGGGAAACTGAAAGCTCAGTCGCTTAAATACTCTACACTCCACAACCCTTTCCCCTCCGGATCCCAAAGTAACACTTGTTGCTTTTCGGTGGAGAAACAGAAGAGACACAGGAAGAGTTCAGGGTTCAGTGGAGACTTGTGAAGGCTCCGCTCGGTTCCGGCTCTCAGACCCCGGTTTTCTAGGGTGACAGGTACGTCGCGACCTGCTGCTGTGTTTGTATCAAACTGACACTGGACTGGAGGATTGGACCGTGGTGAAGACAGAGTTTATACAAATACCTCGTTTCCGGTGTTGTAATTTCAAAATAAAACACGTGTTAACAAAACATAAATACGTATTCAATAAAGTGTAGACTATGATAAAGACTATTCTTATCAAGAGATAAGAAAACATTGTTAGAACTCTCTTTTTTTAAATAGCTTCATCTTGTAAAAACGTAAAATACTTTTGACATAATAATAATAATAATACATTGGATTTGTATAGCGCTTTTCCTAATGCTCAAAATACGCTTAATATAGATTCTAATGAAGTCTATATTTAAATATTTACATTTTGTCAAACGTTTAATGATAAACCTTGTGGTTGGTTCCTGGGTGTTACTACAAAGAGCTCTTCAATATTTACTTTAGGTTGGAGGGAAATTACTTACCATCCGGGTTTTCTCTGGTGTAGCTTAATAAAACGGGATTTCATCTCAACGCTTCCTTGTTCAAAATGCTACACAAGGGCGACATCTAGCGGTAGCTGGCTGACATACCAGATAGTTTGACAGCGCCTAACGATCCTCTAAAAACCTGAATACAAAGTCAGTCAGCTATCTTTTTGTTTTGATGCGATTGAAATTACACAGATACACGAATGTTATCGACAAAAAATTCTGCCTTTATTATTTCCAGCAAGCGTGATCATAGAAACCACAGATTTGGGACAGAGAAACAAAGAAAAACTATAGGAAATTGTGGAAATTAAGTACATAGACAGAACAAAGAAAATATATAAAGAAAATAATATATATGATATATAAATATATCCAATATTCTGCAAACGGAACTCTTCTCTAATCTTTTCACTGATATCCCATATTATTATTAATGTTTACTTTCAGGAAACATTTCCTTCTCTGATATATGTGAATTAAGACAACAAAAGTTTTTCGTCTGAGTGTCGCAAGGTGATACTTGAGTAAAATGGGGAAAAGATTGAAGCACTGCTACACAATTAGATTTTGAATTTAGAATGTTGCTCTTGAGCTTGTTATAATAAATAATTACAACTATTAGTGGATCAAACTGTTTTTTTAATTAAAACCATTGGTAAAATGTCCTTTTTGAAATCGTTTTTCAAGATCATCCAACTAACCAACTGCTCAAACAGCCACTTGCACAATAACCCAAACGTTATCATCCACAAACTATTCTTTCCAAGGCCAAGTATGAACTGTCATGCCTAGGTAATGTGTCATTTTTTAACCTGCATTAAATATACATGCTAGGATGTAGATCTTCAAGGCAAGTGAAATCTTAGGGACAAAGCAACCGGAATCATTTCGGTCGGACATTTCAAAAAGATTGTATTTTCCACAAAATAGTGGCCCTACTTGAATACAAAAACCTCTTCAAACTACTTTTTCACCCTCAAGAAATCCAAAATGTCGTAAGAGCCTTTCAGGACATGCACACTCTGTTAAAGGTCCCATGTCATGGCCATTTCCACTGATCATAATTCCATTGTTGAGGTCTACTAGAATAGATTTAAATTGTGCAATTTTCCAAAATCGCATTGGTTTCTCATACAGCATCTCTGTATAGTATGTGTATTCACCATAGTCTAGCAGTAGTTGTACCATTACAAATAAATATATATATATATATATATATATATATATATATATATACTTTTCCATCTCTGAATACAACGTATGTAGGAGCACAACAGATTAGATTGAATATATTTCCATTTGATATCATAAATATCATGCAAAATACACACAGAGGTTCCTATAGGAGGAGAGCTTTCTTTAACCATACCTGTAGGCAAAGAAAAACCATGTGGTATTCAAGTACCAGCAATAAGAAAAGACTCAAATGCAATCCTCGTGGATTCATCTTCCTATTATACACACATGCATTTCCAAACATTTGGACTACCTATGTTGCAAATGTATTATCTTTTTTTTTTACACACGGCATCTATTGCACGTCTGTCCGTCCTGGGAGAGGGATCCCTCCTCTGTTGCTCTCCCTGAGGTTTCTCCCATGTTCCCCTTTAAACTGTGGGGTTTCTCTGGAAGTGTTTCCTTGTACGATGTGAGGGTCTAAGGACAGAGGGTGTCGTATTGTCATACTGATATTCTGTACAAACTGTGAAGACCACTGAGACAAATGTAACATTTGTGATATTGGGCTATATAAATAAACATTGATTGATTGCATGCTAAAGGGTCTCCAATGACCCATTTAAGGGAGGCATTACAATTGTTTCTTTATATTACATTACATGTCACTTGTTAGACTCTTTTATCCAAAGCGACTAACATACTCAGTACTGTGGACAATCCCCACAGGAGCACTTTGGGGTGAAGTGTCTCAGGGACACAACGACATGCTGACTGCAGTGGGGCTTGAACTTGTGCTCCCCTGATCTGAACACCAACGCACTAGTCCACTGCGCCACAGCCTCCCCTAATATTAGCTATGATTAGTTGTAAATACTTAGTTAAAACTGCTGCCAGAATAAGTGGAAATCTTTCAAGTCAAAACAACAAGAGGGTGCTGTTGTGACTTTAAAGTCACAACAGCTTTTTCATGAAAATAAATTGTTTAATCAAATTTTGTACAGCACTTTTTCAGACATGTTTTCTATAAGAAATAAGAATTCATTTACACAAAATAAAATATAGATAAGTTTATGTGTTTGACCAGTTCTGACGAAATACAAACAGTCAATTCAAATGATGTATATTAAGCATGGCAATAATAAACACATAGTTCAAACTGCACCATCCTGATTTGAATTGATTCACACAACACATTTCTAAGAAATGACACCATTATAGAACATATTTACTTCATGGTATCCATCCAACAAACAAAGGAACAGCAGACACAAAGTAGGGTGAGTGACACTTTGGCAACATAAACCTCCCCTCCTTTGGCCCTCCATGGCTAACACCTCATATTCATATGTCATTAAATACACTGTGCAGTCAGAGATTGGTATGAACACATACAGGACAGTACTCACTTAGTGTTGGCAGGAGCTGCAGACAGCATGTGGAGTCAGACCATCCAGGAGATCTCACATAATCTACTTATTATATAACAGTTACACTTTGACACATGTGGGAATTTAAAGGCCAATAACTACAACGTTAGTTTTTAAACAAAATCAATTGGTTTCAGAGATATTTCTTTTTAAAACACTATTTGTATGTATCTGCTGCTAATGTGTTTTAAATACTGAATATGTATTCTCAAAATGCCCCTTTTTGCTTTGTTCCCCCCACATATAATTAAACTTGGAATAACATGTTTGCCATGGACAGCTATGATAACCAACATTCTTGGATGCAATATACCATTTTTTTAAATTAATATTAAGAAAAGTGTTTTGCCCCATATTATGTTACCATTGGTTTCACTGTACTGTAAACAAGCCAGCCGTTGATTGTATGTCAGATTTTCTGATGGGTCTTCATGTTGCCATCATGCTGCTGCTGTCCAACATCTCCTACATTTTTTGCAGGAAGTACCAAATGTATCTTTAGGAATGAATGATTTTTGTCCATGTTTTGACTTTTGACTTAACTCAGTATACCTATGAATTACATCAGTATTGGATGAATCCCATGGTGAAAATGGTATTTACAATGCCAGTGTGGCCTGTTGGAGGTTGTTGCCATATAAGGGCATGCAGCGAATTTTGATTAAAAAAATCTCGTGTCTACATTCTTGTCCGTCAAAGGGTTGGTTCAGACTGAACACAGAGCAGAGGTTAGTTAAACCTGGATCAATGCACGGATGTAAAGAGACGCCAAACTTTAAATTGAGATGAGCAGCCTTAAACTACTTGAAATGTTTTAACATAAGGTGTGACTGGAGGTTGTATGAGTCTCTCTGTGAATACATCGATGGACTCCCATTCACCAAAGTTAACAATATCATAATGGAAAGAGCTAACACTTACATAAACTTAAGGAAAGATATTGATGACCATCCAATGTCGAATAATTGTGTTATGGAGGTTATAAAACAACATAATATGTTCCTTCCATAGAAATTGGCCAGTTTTAATTATATGTCTTGCGACTGTCTAACACAACAGTCCTGCCGAGCATGCGGTTCTTTGGACTGATTTTCATTTTTGGTGACATGCACAACCAAGTCCAGAGAGCTGCTGCAGATGATAGGATGGCAGGGTCATTAGAAACGGACCAGATATCAGTGTCAGTGGTAAGATCTCATTCTGAGGAATGGTGAGCGCCCCCCCATGTGGCTCACCCTCAACACAACGTGTTTCATGCAAAGGAACGTTTTTTCTTCTTCAGCAGTTGCTATGCCTGCGTGTTAGGGGGGTGGAAGAAGGGTGGGGCTGCATCTTGACCCCCCAAAGTCTTTGGGATAATAAAGTTGACCTTGACCTTAGACAGAAGTGTGTGTACAGTCAGTGAATTGTCATTCAGTGAATGTTAGTTCTGAACAAACAAGGACTGTATAAAATGTCAAAAGATTACATTAACAAGAAGAAAGTGATTAGCAAAAAACCTTCATGGAATTTAAGAAAGTACGTTTCGTACACAGCAGTTATAAGAATAACAGCAATCACATCCTCAATCACAGCTGCCTAATGCATCAGATTAAAGGTGAACAGTGCATCCTGGCAGCACACACACTTACTTTAACACACACTTTCCACATTCCTACTGGAGGAAATCAATGGAAAGGTGATCCTGAGGCTACAGTCGTCGTTAAACTGCAGTACAGTATTCTTCAACCTTACATTGCCTCCTTATTTCCTTCACACAGCCTGGCATGTGACAGGTGGAGAGGTTTAAAGTCTGCAGCTGAAATATATCCAGTATTCTTTCTCCATTACTGGCAGTGGAGAAAAAGGGGGGGATTTGTGGAGTCCTGGGTGTCTGCAGGTCAGGAACAGCTGCATGCTGTGACGCCATGTGGGAGGAATCAGGAGGCGATCCCTGAACCTCCCAGCTGTTTATTTATGCTTTTGTAAATTAATTGTTGTTATATATTCATACATTTCAGTTGCAGCCGAAGAGCCGGGCAGCAACAAAGACAAGGAAAGATTAAACAAAAACAAAAAATGAAGTAGTAGGAAAAAGAGAGAGAGGGCTCAATGGCCTGTGTTTGAGCAGCACCGGGCCCAGGTGCAGCTCATCAGTCAATGCCGGCCCCATCCCACTGGAACCTGCAACGGGAAGCACGGAGCCAGAACAGAACCCCTAGTGGTGTAGAAGGGTCATCACATCTTCATCTGCCTTTTTTTAACCACCTTATCCTCTCCTCAGTATGATCTGATACAAATATTTTGTTTTTAAAGGTCACCTATTATGCAAAATGCACTTTTTTATGTCTTTTATACATAAATATGTGTCCCCGAAGGAGATTCACAAAGTGTCCAAAAAGAAAACCCTCTCTATTTTCCTCCTTACCCACATCTCTAAAAACGGAGCTGATCCAGATTTGCTGCGTCATGACGACATTACTAAAATGTGGGCTGGCTTTACGTCCACGGCCCTATCAGAAAAGTCGCCATCAGAAACAATGCCCGACGTGTTTTGGAAGTAATATGGTCTGTGTTTACATTAGCAAGCATCGCTAACACTCAGAGCTAACCTGTACGGGACAGAGTATGTGTAAAGAAGCAGGAAATAAAAAGGTACTCACCTTGTGGTAAACCCACGAGAGAGAAAGCGTTTGAGCTCCATCCTGTTTCAGAAATAATCCTTGATGTGGTTTGGAACATAATATGGCGTTTAATCACGGCAGCATTTAGCTGAGTATCTAGAATTCTCCTGCATGAGCTCTCGTCTCGGCTCTCGTTTTTTTTTTTTAAATAGAGGGATATAAGGCTAGAATGGGTGATCTGTTTGGTATTTTGAGAAAAACACTTCATAGACATGTTTTTTATATATCGGAGACCAGGGACGTGCACAGGTATGTGCTAATGTTGCCCGGGCAACGGCCCTTTTGCAATTTTTGGCTGACCTGCCCCTCTGGAGAGAGCGAGAGGTTTATGTTTTTTCTGTTGTGGCCGAATCAACATGATAAGCCCACAATTAGTATTGTAGCGTCTCGCTGCGATAAAACACACCGTGTCAGTGCTGTCATCTGCCCCAAGTCACGTGACTTTGTTTACAATCTGACAGCTGGAAGCAAAGGACAGCCCTCCGGCCTCATATGGCTATGGTGATCATACTTGCCCACCTGACTTTGGTGGCAAATCCCCGGGTAAATCTGTCCCCGGAAATGTCCCCGTTTTTAAATATGCTTAAATTGATTTTGAGTTTTCTCATGGCAGTTAGAGTAGGGGACAAACCAGGGGACTTTACTTCCTCTTGACACCGTCGGTTATTTACACCCAAAAATCTAAATAGGCTATACTTGTTATTGTGCTTCTGTCTTTCTTTGTCTTTTCATCTGCTCCGTAAACTCCCTCAACGGGGCCGCTCGCTCTCTTTTCTTGATCGCCCTCTCACGGGTGAAGAGTTCAATGTCCTGCTTCATTGTAGGATTTCTGCCATGTCTCTACCACTTTAGTTTGACCATCTCTGTTACTAAGTTATGGAATACTAAATAAATAAGTAACTAGATACCTTACTAGGCCCTATTTTAATAGCCCCTCCAAATGTCTGTGCACGTCCCTGTCGGAGACCTATAATATATGCCTCAAACTCAAAGTACTATAATAGGAGACGTTTAAAAAAAATCATTTTATTATTTGATCCTTCCCAATATTACAGTTCTGAAACAGCCAGACCTTGGTTCAACGTCAAGAGGTTGTCTTGGTCAATCTAATTAAAACAAAGTCCGGATAATTTATTGTGTAAAAGCAAAAAGAGGAAGTTCTGCCATGCTATCGTCATGTTATAGAAGTAGCCTGATTGTGTCTGTCTGCCGTTTGGTGCTGGGCAGCGTCCTCTGAGTTATTCAGAGATTTTCTTTGCTGCAAATTATACTTTATAATTCAAATCTAAACAATTAGTGTAGAAAAAGGCTAAATTCTGCTTTTTTAATTTGGGCTCTTCAAAATGAACAGCCTCTAATATTACACGTAGTCATTTAATCCTTTTTCAATCAATAAAATGTTTTAAGTGCAGCTTTAAAGCCAACATTTAATTAGAACTAGAAATAAAACCTGTGTTATTGCTTTGTTTAAAAGAAAACATTTGCGAATAAAAGGATTACTGTTATTTTATGTTTAAAAGGTTAAAAGTTTTCAACCTATTAGGACTTTAGACCTACTTACTGTCATTTGTGTGTAAAGCAGATTAATGTTTTGGCCTACACCTTGTCTTCCTTAAGATGAACCAGTTAATCATCATATGTGTATACAAAACAAAAAAACAATCTTGACTTTCCTTTAGAAGTGAGCTTTTGCCTCTGTCTTCTCATATTTGTTAGTTTGTTTGCTTTCATTTGACATGTTATGGAAGCCCTCTTCCGCCACAGAAAAGACTATGTTTATCCTGTAAATCATGATTATGACTTCTATCTTATTATATTTAATCAAAATAATGAGATAGAAGTCATAATAATTCATTAGTATAACAGAGTCAGATGGGGCAAGAGGCAGACATCAGACAGATGAACATGTTGTACCCAGCCGGGGCGCAGTCACATATGCCAGCTTTGATAGCATCATGCCTGCCACAGACCAACATGTGTTCACTTGCATTATGGCTTGAGGCACTAAATAGAAATACTGGGCGGATTCATCTATTCTCATATTATTATGAGAAGACGTCCTAGCATTTTCCTCGAATATACATAATCTTACATTTCAGTTGTGTGCACAGAGAACATGGTTCTCAGTGTGCTTTCCAGGTGTTGGTGCCTTTTTTTTGTTAGCTTCTTCCACCTGTTCCTAGTATTTATGCTAAGCTTGGCTTACTGTGTCCTGGCTCTATATCACCCTGAACTGTTGGTCTTACTCTGGGGGAAAAGGGTCTTCCTTCAAGCTGTGAGGAATGTTTGGCCATATTTTTCTCCCCCCAATAAGTGTGGCTCACCTTAAGGATTATGTTTCTTACCCCCATCTGACATCTTTTTAATGATAAAACTATAAAGAACTAAGTCGTAACTCAAATTATCAGTGACAAAAATGTAATTGAACCTTATTTGATTTAATAAGACACTAGCCTGCCACCCCCCCTCTCCTCAGTCTGCCCAGGGGGAAGGGGGGGTTGAGGCCTGCATGTCAGATCCAGTTGGAGTTGAGGTTCCACAGCTGGACCTTCACCTCTTCTCCAGCTGCTTTCCACCCAGGGTCAGGTCACCGGAGCGAGGTTGATGGATGCGTGAACTGTAGATATGAACTGAAGCCCTCACATAGGAGACGTGTTCAGGAAAAGAACAATATACAGTACACTCAGACATTCATTTCAATGGCAGCTATAATCAGGTTTTTTTATACAGTGTTTATCTCAAATCTGAGTTTATAAAGTGCCTTGCAGAGCCTCATGGTTTCAGTTACTTAAATATAATGTTGGTTGGTTTAAACTATACCAGATAATCATATTTTAAAAGTGTATCCTAAGTATTGTGTGTCAAAATCTGAATTCGTAAAGTAACTAGTAAATACATCTGTAAAATGAATGTAGTGGAGTAAAATGTACGAACATTTGCTTTCAAACTTTATAGTGGAGTAGAAGTTAAAGTACAAGTACCCCAGATGTGTTGAGGACAGAACTTGAGTAAATGCACTTTGTTACTTTTCACCACTGACCAAGTTGTAATACACAAGAATCGTCTTCTAGAGGGTGTTCTTTCAAAGATAGCTGCCCAGTATGACAATCTGTAATCCTGATTCCTTCAGCTTGGAATCTGCTGGATGAAAAAGAACACTAGTTTAACCGATCTTAATTTGTACATGTTTACGTCTGTAGCTGATTAACTGATTCCTTCCAATTGTTTTGTCTTGTCTTTGCAGATAAATCAGGAGGAAGTGTTAGAGCTGGACTGGGGCTCACTACTGCTGAGAGAGGGAGGAATTGTGTTTGTGTTTAAGATCCAACACATCAATCCACAGGCCTGAACATGATCTGAACCTTTGGAAGACTTCCGCTGAGCTAAGCAGGGAGCAAGGGAAGAAAGACTGCGGATAAGAGGGCATGAAAAGATCACAAGATTAATGACAGAGAAAAAGAAAAAGGAAACCGTCAGAATGGCTGATACAAAAAATATATAAATATGGGCACATATGATTAATGAAAGTAAAAAGAAGTGAAGATATTATGGGAGGAAGCGCAAAACTGGGACATAAGGTATACAAGTTGGAGGGCTGGACCTTTGTTAAAGGCAAAGAAAAGGACCAGTTTTTAATGGGTGAAAATGTTCATTACAGGAAATCCCCATGTCTGGAGAGAGACAGCAGCCAGGAGACTTTCCATCAATACACTAACTCACTTTTTTCACAAACCTAATATTCATATGGGCTGCAATAAATGTGGCTCAAACTTATGTACCTTGTTCTATAATTATAATAGTACAGTATACTCAGTCTGTTTGCCAGCAGGTACACTATGTACATGTGAACTCTAACATGCTTCTTGCAGGAACAAAGATCAACTTTATCATTTTGCAGACTTTTTCACTTCCAAGGCAGGATTTCCTATGATGTCAGTCAAACATGAGAGCATCATCTAATGCTCGTACAACCAGATGAAAAAACTCAACTACGTCTGATGATCGGAATGTCCCACTTTTGCCAAGTAGCTGGAAAGCAAAGCCCGCCATGTGTCACGCTCTGACTGTAGGCTCTGCAGGCGTTACATTTGTTTTGGCTTTTTGGGGGGGGTTTCAGGATGTTTCATGGATTCTGAATGAATTCTGATTCTTTTGGGCAACAGCTGCTTGGGATTTGTCTTGTTTTTCATCACTTGACTTTGGGAAAGACGCTTTAGAGCCACAGCCTAGCTGAGTCATGGTGTTTCACATGTAGCTCTTGGCAGCGAGGCGCTCCTCTCTTTCCAGTTGGTTACACATAATTCGGCTTATTTCCACCCTGATCATGCAAGGACTTAAAACTATATGTTTCACACGGAGCACTTGCAATCAGGCTTATTTTCTCATATCATTCCACATGAGCACAAATGGGCATTCTTAATGTGAGGGGGCAGGATGCGGGGGGGGGTTGATGTATTGCCTTACAGCTTGGTTAAAGGAAAAAATGCCTTGTTTCTTCCAACAAGAAGAAGGATGGTAATGCCCTTAACTGAAAGCAACTGTGAATTTTCAGAAAATCCAGGTTTTAACTGGTCCAAAGGTCCATGGGAAAGGAAGCTCAGCACAACGCAATAAAACAAGCATCTGATCTTCTATAATTCAGCTGTGGGTCATAATATGGAGAGCATCCCTAGTGTTTTACGGTCAGGAGTGAAGACAAGCTTAGCCAGGTTAATTCTTATTCCTAAGGGTATAATCTTGCCTGCTTTGGATCAGCATCAATTGTTATCACAAAGGCTGTTGGAAAGTGAAGTCGGTGCCTGAATGGGCTGAGGGGGTGCAGCCTTAGGAAAGTCCCTCTCTCTGGAGCTCCTGTTGACTCATGTGTTCAAAAATGATTTCAAGATCTCAGAGCCAAAGCCTTGTATTGTTTTTGAAAGCTGCTTATTAAAAAGACAAATAGGAGCTAATAACAACAGCACAGAACATGTTCCATTTTTAGGGAACTATAAATCTTTTATAGTACAGTACATTTAGAAGTAATTTTGTGTCATTAAAATAGCTAATTGGCCTGTAAAGTACACCAAAGCCTTGCACAACTCATGAACAGCTCAAGACAGACATCAACATTTTGAGCTTTGTGAATTTTACACGGGTGCCTAGCAACAGATTTCTATGAGAAATATATGTATACAGATTGTTATTTTCACTCCACGTGAATAGTTCCATTTCTTTTTTTTTAGAACACAATTTATTGTACAGCACACCATAACAGGCAGCCATTTCTGGGGACTGCAATAAAGCATTTTGGTTTTTATCTCCTGTCAAATGCCAATTTACTGTATTTCCATGAATAAATTAGTGATTTGTCGGTTGCGAACGAGCCGGCTCAAAGAGCGGCTCTTTTAAAGGGGACCTATCATGCAAAATGCACTCTTGTACGTCTTTTATACATGAATATGTGTCCCCGGTGTGTCAGGGAAGTCACCAAGTGTCAGAAAATACAACCCTCTCTCTTTTCCTCCATACCCAAATCTCTAAAAAAGGGATCTGATACAGACTGATCCAGATTTGAATTCTTTCCTACGTCACAAAAGGGCCGCTCCGCTTATTGGTCAACTCTCCACCTATCCGGGGAATGAGAGGTTGGGCCACTGCCGGCCATTGCCGCTCGAAAGCGCTGGAGACGCTGTATGCCAGGCCTGTAAGTGGCGCTGTATTCTGCCACAAAAGCAGCGAAGAAGACTTCCCGCGCATGGTTGCCATGGTTGCCATGGTTGCCATGGTTGCCATGGTTGCCATGGTTGCC
>CALSBZ010040015.1:11631-36366 GCA_943591055.1 Gobionotothen gibberifrons | reverse complement strand
CCATGGTTGCCATGGTTGCCATGGTTGCCATGGTTGCCATGGTTGCCCTTCTGTTCATTCTCCGCTGTGGCTCTTTTTCTCCCTCCCCGAGGCAAGCGTTTGCGCCTCCTGGTTTAAAACGAATGAATAATGACTCTATATAATCATATGTAAGGGATAATGTGCAGCGACGCGGTCATTATGGGGAAAAGAACACCGACAGGCAGCTGATCAGGAGCCCGATGCGAAGCGGAGGGATCTAGATCGGCATGAAGGTGTTATATTATCCCGCTTATTACATGGCCACATTCTCAACAAAGTAACGACATGACTCCCAATATTAATTGAAATGCTTTTATGGATTTAGAAAATGATTTTATTGATTTAAAAAATAGTTGTATATGTATTGATTTAAATTGACATGCATCCGCTAAGAAAAATAGTCCGTTGTTACTGTTTGAACCAACGTAGCAACGGCAGGAACTGCTTCGATAGCGTTTTTGAGGAGCTTTTTGATTACAGATTTGAAAACATCGTTGCTTGCTTTAAAAGTAGCACAATTCATGATGTCAAACCTTGGGAAGTATCTAGATATCCCTGCCCTAATGCCAAAGTAACTGGCAACTGAATATGTGTCGCCGTTTGGTGTCTATGTCTGGACCGCTGCGTAAAAAGGAGGGTTTCTGCCCCGTTACTTCTCTTCTTACTTCTATAAGAATAAAACACGGAGGACGGAGATCTCTTTTTGTCCCCGCTGCAGCCCAGCAGCTGATCTCAAAGCACGCTCCCCTCTCCTGCAGGGGGGCGTGGTCAGCTGCAGCTCACAGAATCAGCCCCCTGCAAAAACAGCGCTGGAAAGAGCCAATAGAGCGAAATGAGGCATGGCTAAAATGCACGATCTGTTTGGTATTTTGAAAAAAAAACTATATTTATATACTTTATATAGGTATGGCCCTACAATATATTGTTCAAATATAGCATGATATGTCCCCTTTAAGTGAACGACGGGAGACGGCTAGAATAAATACTTAGTGGACGTGTGAGCTTCTTATAATGATAGTTTCCAGTTACCACTAATAGTAATTGTCATCAGAATAAAGTAAATCTTTCTGTCATGAAATGCAAACCAGACAGCCTAAAAGATTGCTGGAAACAAAGAGCTTTGTGTCCGGGGCTTTTATTTTGTTAGCTTGTCTTACATTCGGGTTGGCCTTATGCCAGACCAGACATCATCTAAAAGGGAACTAAATCTATTATTGTAAAGTTTTAGACAGACTGTGCTTATAAAACCATCATACCTAAATTCAAACACACATAACATCACATCAATCTGTTTCCACGATACTGTATCGTAGCTATCAACAACATAATAGAACTATGTCTTACTCTATTTTTCTGTCACCAAGATGTATGGCAACTGTCTAGGAACATTTATTGGGACATACATCTACAGAACAATCAAAAGGTGACAACAGTTCAAACATGCAAAACAATCTAGAAGAAAGGAACATTCTTTAAATGCTCCTAACATTAACATGAGGTCTTAGTTGTGTCTGGGCATGACACCAGTGTTTGAATGAGAGGATATTTTTCTTATTCTCTTGACACATTTCAATAGGTCCATTTGCATTGTTTTTCATACAGTATGTAGTGGAATCAAGTTCAAACTAGCTAGAGTAAGATCATCTGAAGAGGACAATCCTGAGACAGGAAGTGTCAATCCCTGAGAAAGGCAACTGAAGTTTTTTTCACAAATGTGGTAGGCTACTCTTCTACCTTCCTTTTCAGCTTTCTGTTATTTGATTGATTTTTCCACCTCCTTTTTCCAAGGTGGTTGGTGAGCAAGTTATTGTTTCTCTCATCTTCCTCTGGTTCCTCCCTCTCCTCTTTGTACCAGGGGCCCCACACACCCCCATTGTACTGAGGATTAGAGCGCAGGTCTTTGGCCGGGTAGCGTACCGGCACTGCAGTCCTGTTGTACTGCGCTAGCCGTAGCAGCATCTTCTTCACTAAGTGGGGGTATCGCTGGGACAGGTCCACTCTCTCGTAGGGGTCAGCTGTGATGTTGAACAGCCAGATGGACTTACCCCGGTCCCAACGGACACGCTCATTATGCCAGCGGTTTGTTAGCCGCTGGTTGGAGAAGGTCTGCGGGGGCACCCAGTCGCTGTAACCAGGGACCCCCGTCAGGAGCTTCCAGTGGCCCACTCGCAGCGCAGCTCGGATGGCCGTGTTCCATAAACCATACCCGGCCTTCCAGGAACCATTTTTAGCTTTTGTGTAGATTGGGTCAATGTTGTGAAGGATGTCATGGCGAGGAGATGGATGGCCTTCACTGATGGCCTCCCAAACATCGTACCCGTCCAGATTTAGATCTTCGTCTAAAGTCCCTTCACCCAGAGTCACCAGTGTAGGGAACCAGTCAGTGATGTGGACCAAAGACCGACATTTTGTCCCTTTGTTTACCAACAGTGGACTATGAACGAAACCCACTGCCCGGATCCCCCCTTCCCAGTAGGTGGCTTTACTCCCCCTCAAGGGCCAATTGCTTCCACCTGCTAAAGGCTGGCCTCCATTATCTGAGGAGTACACTATAACCGTGTTGTCATAATAACCGTAGCGCTTTAGCGCTAACGTGAGGTTGTGGATAGATTCGTCCAGGCACGACACCATGGCGGCATATTTACGACGATGCATGTTTGGAATCCCCTTGTAGCGCTCGAGGTAGCGGGCCGGAACCTGCAGTGGCGAATGAACCGCCTGATAGGCTAAATAGAGGAACAAGGGTTGTCTGCGAGGATCGTGATTGGCTAAGATGTTGATAGCCTTTCGGGTAAACATCACAGTTGAATACAATCCACGGTCCTGTTCCCAAGCTGCCTCCTCGCCTTCATACAAATCATAGCCACACATTCCAGGCCCTTCACATTTATAGTGACTGTAGTAGTCCCCACTTCCAAGAAGGGAACCGAAGAAAGTATCGAAGCCACGCTGTGTGGGGAGACAGTCACGCTTGTAGAAGCCCAGGTGCCACTTCCCCACCATGTGGGTGGAGTAGCCTGCTTGCTTTAGCTTCTGGGGCAAGGTGACATTTTCCAGCGGCAGGCAGTTGGGCTGGGTAGCTCGGATGATGGAGTGCTGAAGGCCTGTGTGGATCTGATACCTACAAAACAAAAACAGATATCTGCCATCAACAACAGTTTGGAAGCAAAATGCAACTTTCATAAAAGCTTGACCTCTAGTAGGACAACATTCTCCCTTGTTAATGCTACACAAGACTAAAATAAAAGGATAGTATCTACTATCATATTTGTCATACAAAAACTAAAAGAGAAGCCCTGTCACTCAAGACCAGACTGGATACAGAGTTGTGACCTGGAGATAATGAGGCAGCCATGTTGGCAGCAAGCTTACACAGCACTATTGATAACTGAGGTACAGACACCATGTATTGAGAACTGTTGAAAACAAGTACTTTGTACTACTGCAAATGTTAACTCTCAAGTGCTTTTGGCACAAATGGCAGTCCAACATTTGGGGTTTATTGACTTTTATTAAGACACAAAATGTAAAACAGAATTGTTGGTTAATTCCGTCTCAGAACAAACCCTCTCCACTGGAATTCTAACTCAGCGGCTGCTTCAGAAAAACATTCTTAGTGACTTAAAGCCCCCTTGATATGCCTGACCAAAGCCACTGCTGCACAATATGACACTGCTTACTCAATAGTGTGTAGGATTGGTTATTGAACATAAATGCTTAAATCTTTCTTTACACTTTAAGAAAATTGGCCCATATATCAAAAATAATAATATATATATATATTTATGTTAATATTTTTTTATTAATTGAGGGCCTCTCATAAGCCCTGCAATACAACTTTAGTAGGATTGATTCACTGTTCTAATTGTTGAATAAAAAAAACATATAAACACTGCACAATCACTGTAAACACTATAAATCTGAAGGCTTATTTCTATTGTGGTCCCATCGTGAAACACCACAAGAGGAAGCAACACAACAACAAGACAACAAGTGCAGACAATACAATCATGAAGTTACCACAGCCTGGCAAAGGAAGTGGTTTTTTAGTTTACAATGCTAAATGCCCCCAAACACACAGTAAATATATGTACTCAATTAGAAATATGAGTTGTAGGATGACTTAAATATGGCTAGTCCACTTTGTCATCATTGAGATTGATTGTGTTCCAAGCCCCTAGCAAGGCTTTGGAAGCATTTTGACTTCATTTCTGCCTGCTGTGATTGAAAGCAATACGCCCCAGACCAAAGGAACTGAGGAAGCTTGATGGCTCTTCCCCTTCTTCACTCTTTTGACCCTCCCTTGCTATTCCCTGAGGTTAGTGGTGTGCAGTCAAGCTGTCAGCAGGCAGAGGGAGTGAAATAAAGTGTCTAGTTTTGGTTTCTAGAGAGGAAGATTCGGTCTGAGGTGAACCTAGAATGTGGTCAGGCCCAGAAAACCTCCATTTTCCCTTGATCATGAAAAGTCACCATCTAGTGGTAAGTGCAACATTCCAAACATACCAATAAACTAGTGATTTTAACTCAAATCCTACTCCAACAAAAACAATACACACTACATATCCACATAAAAGCCAACTGTAACACACAAGCCTGAATGTTACCAACTCGTACTACTACAGGAAGCTAGATGGTTATGTGTTAGTTTGGAAAGGTTTATTTTTACTAGACATAATGTACCGAGATCTTTGATAGAATAATGTTTATGTAAACTTTGAAATCCTCAGCCAATGAGATTTTGTTACTCACACTTTTTCAAGAGATATTTAGTGGCTGCATCCTGGCCTTCCTGTCACTACATTTAAATATGCATTTGTAATGAATAATAGGGAACAGTGCCTTAACACTCGACTATTATGCTATATTTGAACAATATATTACAGGGCCATATGTATACACAAAATGTCTCAAAATACCAAACAGACCACCCATTGTAGTATGCCTCATACCTGATTCTGGGTCTAGCCCTTTAAATGTAACCGAGCTGCTGCTTGCCACGCCCCCTTTGGAGCATCTACATGCAAGTAGTGAGCTCTGTGAAGAGAAGGCTGTCTACCAGCAGAAACTCAGCTAAACTCTGGAACTCACTCACACAACCCATCAGAGACTGCACTGACCTCGCCACCTTCAAAAAACTGTATTGCTTGATTTTAATTTGACTTTATACACTCACCCTTGAAAAAGAGATCTTTTGATCTGGTTAAATAAAGGCTACAAACAAATAAACAATATTTATTTGTTGTTCTTTTCTTTTCACTATATCTGTAAAGCGTCTTTGAGCACCTGTAAAAGCGCTAACAAAATACATCTATTATTATTATTATTATTATTATTATTATTAAACGCTGCCGTGATTAAACGCCATATTATGTTCCAAACCACATCAAACATTATTTCTGAAACAGTATGGAGCTCAAACGCTTTCTCTCTCGCGGGTTTACCACAAGGTGAGTACCTTTTATATCCTGCTTCTTTACACATATTCTCTCCAGTACAGCGTTAGCTCTGAGTGTTAGCGATGATGCTAATGTAAACACAGACCATATTATTCAACCCAGTCTCACGACATTTCATGTTATAGTCACAACATTTAATCTATTGATTCGTGTTCACCAACCCGATTTAAACCTTTTTCTCCTGTCACACAGAACGATTTTAAAAGCATCGCCGCTCCCTCAACAGTGCATTACAAGACACCTATCAATATGTGTGTATACCTCCACCATTAAAATGTCAAATTCTGCGCATTTCTTATACTATCTACATACATAAGAGTATAATTCATATGTATAATATCAGTTAAAATAAGTGCTTCAACATAGTTAACATAGCAGGAAAGCAATATATTAGACGTTAAGTACTTTGTCAGGCTTAATATTTATCTGTAGATACCCCCAAAGCTTTTTTCTTATATAAAAGAAGTCCTTAACCTAAAGTATCATTTAAAGTGGACCTATCATGCTATATTTGAATAATATAGTGTAGGACCTACCTATATAAGGCATATTTATACTTTTTATTTTTCAAAATACCAAACAGATCATGCATTTTAGCCATTCCTCATTTCTCTCAATTTAACACTGTCTTTTCATGGGCTGATTCTGTGAGAACAGCACCATCTACAGGCCTGGCATATGTACTACAACGTCTCCAGCGCTTTCGAACGGCAATGTCCGTGGCTGTCTACTCCTGATTGGTGGAGTTGGCCCAATAGCCGTAGCGCCACTTCTGTGACGTCATAGATGTGTTCAAATCTGGATCAGTCTGTATCAGATCCGTTGCAGCCCCTTTTTAAGAGATTTGGGTATGGAGGAAAAGAGAGAGGGTTGTATTTTCTGACACTTGGTGAGTTCCCTGGAACACCGGGGACACATATTCATGTATAAAAGGCGTACAAAAGTGCATTTTGCATGATAGGTCACCTTTAATGTTTAAATAAAGGTTCATTCGTTTTTCTGTTTTGTACATCCTCATATTAATATCTTAGTGCATCCTGCACTAAACTGTTTTATTGTAGAGATCACTTACAGTATCTTCTTGATTTTTTATATTCTATATTTCTATCATTGACCTTCTACTTTCCCCCTATGAAAGTATGCACTCTTAATATTTTACAGCATATTACTATATTATTTCACATATTGGCAGAGCCTTAAGGTCGGCTGATCAGCTGCTGTTGATAGTGCCTAAGACCAGGCTTAAAACCAGAGGGCATCGAGCTTTCGCAGTGGCTGGCCCAAGGCTCTGGAATACTCTGCCCCTCCATGTGAGGTCGGCCCAGACCCTGTTTTTTTTTTTTAAATCAACACTTAAAACTCACTTTTTCTCTCTGGCCTTCTAGGCTTCTCTTATCAAGAATAACTTTTATCCAAGACCTTTTCCCTCTCTGTCTGTGTCTGTGTATTCTCTTGTTCCGATTAACCCAGCCAAATATTTGTTCTTGTTTTGTATCTATATCTACACCGGGTTCTGGAGTCGAGGCTGATCATCTTGCTGTGGTCGTGTGTCCTGGATCCTCTATCCTGAGTTCTGGATAAAGTCGTGGACTTCGGGTCGTGGCTGAACCTGTCTCTGCGGTCCTGCCTGGGTCTCGTCATGCTGCTTCCCTGGTGGCTTCCACAGGATGGTAGCTGACATCTTCGTGGATTCATATTCTTATTACAGACACATGCATTTCCTAACATTCGGTCTATATGCTGTAAAATGTATTATCTCTTCGATTTACACACGGCATCTATTGCACGTCTGTCCGTCCTGGGAGAGGGATCCCTCCTCTGTTGCTCTCCCTGAGGTTTCTCCCATTTTTCCCCTTTAAACTGTGGGTTTTCTCCGGGAGTTTTTCCTTGTACGATGTGAGGGTCTAAGGATAGAGGGTGTCGTTTTTCTCATACTGATATTCTGCACAAACTGTGTTGTTGTATTTGCTGTAAAGTGTCTCTACTGTAGGCTATTTTTATTATATGTACAGCACTTTGGCTCGACCAAAAATCGTTTATAAATGTGCTATATAAATAAAACTTGATTTGATTTGATTTGATATTGTAGTTCTACACATTAATATCTGATTTGTAAAACATCACATAAAGGTATATCCATCATTTAATGGTAAGCTATTGAAATTGTGATTCCATAGATGTGTCTCCCATCACCCAAAACCCCTGACTATTCTTTCAACTCAGTATTTACATTCTTATATTCAAAGAAAATCAGTAATATCTTTAAAAACGACAAGTCCCTTTCTATCAGCTGTGCACCGTTATGGTGTAAATACCAATTGGATCAAATATAAAAGTCAGCTGAATTAATGTTGATACTGCAAGGAGACGTATTGTGTGAAGAGAAATTGAAGATGTTGTTTAATTGCTGATATATTTATGATCCACGTCACGTATTCAGTTTCCGCGGCATTTCTTCCAGTTTTTCCAAAGGTCTTCTCATCAGGGCTCTATAAATAAAGAACTACGGCAGATGTGTAATATTTAAGGCAGCCGAACCGTGTATTACAATGCCGTTATGTGATGACTTTCAAAGAGAAAAGCAAGTGCACATGGAATAAAGTATCATTTTCTTCTTTTAAAAAAAAAAGTTTTTCGGATTTCATATTGCATAAACACCATATCCTACGGAGCCCCCTAGGGGACATGGAGAAGAAACATTTTTTTATTTGAAAACAAAAAAAACTAAAAATGTTTTGCGAGATCTCGCAAAACCCCTTTGCGAGATCTCGCAATACTTTTGCGAGATCTCGCAATACTTTTCATTTAGCTCAATGTACTTCCTGGTCAGTTTGGCTGCTACGGCAACACAGAAACCACAACAATGGAGTGGTTCATCAATTTTACTTTGAGCTTGGCCTTAAATATAAAGATACACACATAGACTGTATATATAAAGGGTTTCACATAAGTGAAGACACCTCAAGAGAACACTCAGAGCGAGGGGACATGCACGTCCCTCTGAGCTGAGTTATTGACAGATTCGAATTTCGCGGATCAATAACTCATGAACATAACGTTGTAAAAATACAAACAACATGACTTTACAATCATAGCAAGGTAGACAACGAGCTACAGAGTCGTTTTTATCAGAACAGTTCGATACGTGCCGTCATCCGAGCTAAACATCAATAATTGGTCACAATCTGCAGCTGGAGGAGGGAGAAGAGTGCTTAGGGACCGTCTACAAACTCCAACGGGGTTTTGCGAGATATCGCAAAAGTATTGCGAGATCTCGCAAAGGGGTTTTGCGAGCTGAGGATCTTGGGTAATCAGTTCAGTGGCTGTGTATCTGTTTCCGGTTATTTTATTTTGAAATTCAGTTCCTGACGGACGCCAAGAGCCAGAGATAATGGAATTAAACAAATAAATAAAAACAATGATAATTGTGTGTTATTGGTGAGTAAATAGCAGTGTGTTATTTAGAAAAGAATAACAAATTAGCTCTGAGCCACATTTATTTTCCTCACTGACGGCAAAACAAGTCCGACATTATACGATTTAAAATGAAATACAATAATCGTGGCTTGATATTGAGTAAGAACCATAGACTGTATATATAAAGAACATGCTTTTATGAACCACACAGCTCCCGGTCTTCCAAGACCCGACCGAACAAAAAGACGTGGTGCAGGCACGAAACACATTACCAATACAATACATTGCTTTTAAAATCGTTCTGTGTGACACGAAAAAAAGAGGAAAATCGTATTGGTGAACGCGAATCAATAGATGAAATGTCGTGACTATAACACGAAATGCCGTGAGACTGGGTTGTATTATTTCCAAAACACGTTGCGCATTGTTTCTGATACAGCAACGTTTCTGTTAGGGCCGTGGGCGTGAAGCCAGCCCACATTTTAGTAATGTCGTCATGACCGCAGCAAATCTGGATCAGCTCTGTTGTACCCCATTTTGTACATATTCATGTATAAAAGACATAAAAAAGTGCATTTTGCATAATAGGTGACTTTTAATAGGTAGATAGATACAGTGGAGGAAATAAGTATTTGATCCCTTGCCTATTTTGTAAGTTCACCCACTTAGAAAGAAATGAACAGTCTATAACTGTAATACTATATATAATAATGCAAGACTAAAGAGCTCTCTAATGACCTCAGGGACAAGATTGTAGACCTGAACAAGGCTGGGATTGGCTACAAGATCATCAGAAAGCATCAATCAACAATCAATGGCCCTCGGTCTGGGGCTCCACACAAGATCTCGCCCGTGGGGTATCGATGATCATGAGAAAGGTGAGGGATCAGCAAAGAACAACTAATCGACTTAATTGATTAAATTCGATGACCAAATTAGTTGCCAACTAATTCAGTCGTTGATTCGTTGGGTCTATGTTGTTACTCTCTGTTTGCGACGCTGGCAACGTCACTGGAAGAAAAAAAACATTCAAAAAATGGCAGAGGCGTAGAGAAGCACAGTCCGACTAACATCTTCAACAGCGTGGGAGCACTTCACTTTAAACGACAGTAAAAAGTGTGTTACCTGCAAACTGTGTAAAATCGAACTTGCAAGGTACAGGAGCACCACAGTGATGCGGGAATATCTCAAATGTAAACATTTGCTTCGCGTCTGTCTCTGTGATCATACTGTCTGTGTTTTTTTCTTTCAATAATGACCGGCTCACTGCACATTATCCGGCTTATTACACGGCCAAATACTAAACAAACTAACGACTAACCCTACTTATTTTAACTTATTTAAACTATGCCAATTTATTGATTCCGCTATTTCAAAGTGTTTGCAAATTTGCAGAAAATAGGTCGGGTGAGACACTGTGTGCTGTATTTATGTGTGTGTAAGAAAGTGTTACTGCAGAGACAATCTACCTATTTGTTGTATCAAAGCCTGTTAACCCTTTTTGTTTGTGATTAACAATTTTATTTTTAATAATTTATAATTTGTTATAATGTATTATTATTTATAACGGCTGCGGTCCATTAAAGCAGGGGTTTTCAAAGTGTGGGAAGGTGAGCCTCCCCTCAGAGAACATAAGAACAGCCGCGCCCCCCCTCCCAATTATTGTTGCTATTATTATTATTATTATTATTATTATTGTTGTTGTTGCTATAATGCAGGGGTATTATTATCCAGTGGAATGCCCTTACCTACTGGCCTAGTTAAATCAAAGTGGTTACTTTTTTTTGGCTGGGCAGTGAAGTTTTACACACCGTTTTATTTGACTTTCTCAGGACTTAAAACAGTTTTTTGGGGGCAGACCCCCATAAAGAAAAAAATATATTTACACATGTAAGGTCATCATCTTAACAGTTTGTTATGCTCATCGAGTCATCCGTGAGCAGAGAATCAAGTTGGCATGTCTATAACAGCTGAATGCGCCGATTACCACCTTGTTCAGCAAAACGCCTCACAAACGTATTAAGATCTAAAGCAGGGGTGAACCTTTTTCCTCTCAAGGGCCATTTGAATTTTTTCAACATCCTCCAAGGGCCGTACAAATTATTGACCTCTGCTTAAAAATACTAAAATCACAGCCCATTCATTTCGCCTTTCTTTCATGCTGTGCAAAGAAAAAGCAACCTCTTAATCCAGATATCTCACCATGACTCGCGTATGCATGCACGTGCACGGTGTGGCATGACCACCCAAACAGAAAGATATGGACATAAGATGTGTGCAAATGTATTTAGTATCCTATCCATGTGGACATGATTTAAGTGGGGGGGGGACCTAACCTCCTGTAGGGGGGTCCAGGGGGCATGCTCCCCCAGGAAGATTTGTTTTTAAATATTGAAGTTAAAAGCATCAATCTGGTGCACTTTGAGAGCAACATTAGGAGCTCTATGGAAACATCTCTCAACACCCATATGAAACAGAACTGTAAGCAGATTTCTTTTTCTTTATGGATATTTTTAAAATCACTCCCCTTTCAAACTGTATTCTTGTTTATTAATAACAACTTTTTTTTACTGTCATATAGTATTTTATACCTTTACTTTATTCTCTTATTTTTTTATAACTATGATCATATAAAGATGTGCCTTTACCTCACTGGTTGTAGAAAAAGCTTCTTATATTCGTTAGCATAGCTAGCTAACCAGATGCTAATAACAACAAAGTTATTGACTGTATGATCAGTATGACAGACGAACAGATCTCCACTGGGCTTTCAACTAAAGACACAGCTACGTAGAAACTGCGGCATGTGTACGGCTCCTTATGGGCACTCCTTAACACCCGCTCCATGAACAATAAAAGCCACATTCTAAACAAATTCATAATGGACAATAACCTGGATTTCCTCTTTCTCACTGAGACCTGGCAAAAACCTCTGGACTATTTTTCATTAAACCAAGTCATTCCATCAGGATTCACCTATTTTGACAAACCGCGTCCACAAGGACGGGGTGGTGGTATTGCTGCTATTTTTAGGAAGGATGTGAAAGCTACCCACTCCCCTGGTCACAGCCATCATTTACCGCCCTCTAAAACAAAATCCCACCTTTTTCTCCGACCTCTCTGACCTTCTAACCCAGCTATGCGCAATATCTCCATCTGTGCTCCTCGTAGGGGATTTCAATATCCACATTGATGACCCAACCAGTAAATATGCCATCGAATTTCTGGAAACTCTACAATGCTTCAACTTTACACAGCACATCAACTTCCCTACACACAGCTGTGGACACATCCTGGACCTAGTCTGCTCCACTGGTCTCACCGCCCACCACCTATCCAGCCTCGACCTTCACATCTCCGATCACCTGGCCATCACCATAATAATAATAATAATAAATTATATTTCTATAGCGAGGGGGGGCGGAGCTTATGGATATTAATATCCCCATCCAAAAACACAAGCGCACAATAACCTTCAGAAACCTTAAATCCCTGTCTCCCTCAGCACTCTCAGCCTGCATCACCTGCAAGATGTCCGCCTTCCCTCCCCCCGCCTGACAATCCATGTCAACTGGTGGACTACTACAAAACCACCCTCTCCTCCTGTCTTAATGAACTGGCCCCCCAAAAAAAAAAAACTGTCTCTTTCACACATTCAGCTCCCTGGTACACCCCGAACTGCGCCAAATGAAATCGCAAAAACGCCAACTGGAACGCCTTCACAAGAAAACCACTCTAACAGTTCATCTCCATGCCTACACCGACTACCAACAACAGTACAACAGTACTCAAAGCAGCCCGGTCCAACTACTACTCACAACTGATACACTCCGGCTCCAGCAACCCCAAGGCTCTGTTCTCCACCATCAGCACACTCCTTAAACCCTGTGACAACGCCACCCAATCCTTCACTCTGTCCCAAGGAGGACCAAGCAACCCTGGGGCGTCCCCCAGGGTTCGGTGCTTGGTCCCCTCCTCTTCATCCTCTATATCAGGGGTGCCCAACCTTTTTTGAACCGAGAGCTACTTTTAAAGTTGCCAGTCTGCCGAGATCTACCAGTCCAAATAGAGAGGCGTAGCCATTAGTGACAGCCTACTACCAGGTAAATACACACTTCTACTTGTATAAAACTGACCTTTGTATGATTAATACTTCATAAAATACTGCAGATCCTTTATCTTACCTCTTTCTCATCTACACACATACAAGTATTTAACTGAAGTTACACAACAGTGTTGTTGATACAGAGTTGGAGGTTATTCACACGTCACATACTACAGTGGGTAATGTTTTCAAGAAACATTGAACAGTGCTGCCACATATGACAAGGGGAAAAAAGAAAAGACTCTGAACCCTTTCTTTGCCATTATATAAAAATAGTGTTGCTACAAAAGTATAAATTAGGCTTACTAATAAGACAACTCAGACCTGAAGCTACACAGGAATCTGCTGCCAAAGTGCAATAAAAAAGACCAAATTAATAGAATCAAACCCTTTTTGTTGCATTTTAGTATAAAAAGAAATGCCTTTAAAATAGGATGCAAGCAACACTAGTTTCTTATCCTCAATTGATAATAGACTATAATCAATTTAAGTTTGCATTCTTACCATTTTGTACAATAATTATAATGAATAAGTTCAAACAAACTAAGACTTACAGCTGATTAATAACGGTATCTAACTTGAGTTTTTATTATATCAAAAACCTGTTGAAATGCTACTGTTATTTTTACTGTCCCCAAAAAAGCGCGTCGGAAGCCTCCAGTAAAGCTTCTTTCACAACTTCGCCGTCTTTGAAAGACTTCATGTGTTTCGCAAGAACGTGACTGACACGATAAGATGCTATGGTAGCAGCCTTGCTCTTGTTGTTGGGCCTGGTGAAAATGGACTGCTGTGCATTTATCTGTCCTTTCAGGTCCCTCACCTTTTGGGAGCGTAGGGCAGAATTAGGAGGGAGCGTTTGTGCACTGTTTTGAAATGCCGCTCCTAAATTACCCTTCTTCGGTAAAGCCACGCTCGCATTGCAGATGAGACAGATGGACTTTGAATTGGAATAGATACAAAAATAATCATCCTCCCACTCGGAGTGAATATTATATATTTTGGGCTTTTTTGTTGTTTTGCATCTGCCATAATTGCGGTCTTGTGTGTGTGCGGACTGTCACTCCTGGCTGTTACACGGACTGCGGACAACGTCAGCTAACTGTGCCCACTGCCCACTAGCCACACCCCGACACATGGGGTCCCGCCAGCCAATCACAAAGCTTTGATGCGTTCAAGTGCATTATTCTGGCACAGGAATATTATGTTATAGGACATTAACGATACAACAGAATATTGTTGTTCTATTTTTAGACACATCTCGCGATCGACTGGGAATCTCCCAGCGATCGACCGGTCGATCGCGATCGACTGTTTGGGCACCCCTGCTCTATATGCTCCCCCTTGGATGGCATCCAACTCTACATCTCCACAAAAACCATCACTGCCACAACTCACTCCACACTCACCCTCTGGAACTCCCTTCCACAACATATCAGAGACTGCACCGACCCCCCCACTTTCAAAACACTGACCAAAACACACCTCTTCAGACTGGCTTTTAATTTGTGAATTATGTTGTGTTGCTGTTTTAATATATATTTTTTTATTATATTATGTGTTGCTGTTTTAATAATTTTGTATTCTATTTTATCTCATGTTATCATGTAAAGCGTCTTTGAGCACATGAAAAAACGCTTTGAAATTAAATGTATTATTATTACTTATTTCCTCTACTGTATACTTTATTAATCCCAAATTGGGAAATGATTTTGTTAATATGTTTGGCCGTACAGTCATTTGCCTTAAGCCGTTTACACAGGACTAATCTGTCCGGAGGATTGGTTATGCACATGTGCGATGAATTGACTGTGGGACAACCATATTTAGTAACAGGTTATGATGCCAGGCCGGACAGTACGTTTTTAAACAGTCAATATGCACAAACAGTCAACTGAAAATATGTTCACTATAGCTTGGTAGCTTTGCACTGGTTGTGAGTCTGTGTATGCAATTATGTCACAACTCTCTTACCACCACCACAAACTAGTTTCTTTTGGGAAACCCTGACCGCTGACCCACCTCATCACCACTGGGTTCCAGACTTTCTGCAGGAACCTGGTACGAGCTGTGTAAAGAGAGTGATCCTGTCTGTTCTCTTCTGCAATGACAACTATTCTGATAAGATAAGATACATTGTTGATCATTTGTTTGATTAAGCAATTAGTAAATCTGATAAAAAGCCTTTTCCCACTGTAAACATAACTTTTATTATTTTTTAAATTAAATACATTGAGTATGACTTGCAACAAGAATAAGAATGAAATGTTACGAATATATATATATAAATGGTTTACTAATTATCTTGTTTTTATTATTCTTAATGATCTCTGGTTCTGTTTAAGCTTTGTTTTTGCTCCTTCCATTCTAAATCACACACCAACTGCTTAGTAAGTGGCTTCTTTCCACAAGGTTGCGCATACGTACTTGTATTTATAATTTTTTATTGTATGACATTCCGTTGTATTTAAATGCACATGACAGTAAACTTGATGGCCTATTATAATTGAGCATCTACTTTATTTTTTACTGATATTGCTAAGTTTCTGCTTGATTGAAATTAGACTGTCTCTGACCAATGATATGAAATATTCCAAAAAAATCCATGGCATTATGTTATTCAAAATATCTTTATTAGGGGTCTATCTAAATTGATCCATCACAAACGGAAAGAAAAGACCGAAAGTAAGGCTGCGCGATATATCGTGTCGTGACGATAATTATAGACTGATAATTTCTGTGTAAGATGCGCGATATTCACATCGCGTGGACGTGCGATTTAAAAAAAAAAGATATTAATTAGGCAAATTAACTCAAACACGTCATGTTACAATTATTTTGCTGCTTGATACAAAAGGAAAACTTGCGTGGCTCTCATGTCAGGGGTACTTGAGTGAGTGACATGCTATCTCTCCGTGAAACTCGCTGTTATCCCACCTTGCCTTAAAACTGCCACTATCATTCCTGTTCCTAAGAAAGCAACCACAGACAGCCTTAATGACTGCCGCCCCATTGCACTCACACCTGTGATCATGAAGTGTTTTGAGAGGCTGGTGTTACATCACATAAAGGCCTGCCTTCCCCCCACCCTCGACCCACACCAGTTTGCCTACAGAGCAAATAGATCCACTGAAGACGCCATAGCTCTCCACTCTGCACTGAGCCACCTGGAGCATCGTGGGAGCTATGTCAGATTGCTCTTTATTGACTACAGCTCAGCCTTCAACACAATCATCCCGGACATTCTAGTTTGCAAACTGTCAAACCTTTCCCCCACTCACCTGTTCCTGGATCAAAGATTTCCTCACTAACCGCCCCCAGCGTGTGAGACTTGGCCCCCATCACTCCTCCACCCACACTCTCAGCACCGGCTCTCCTCAGGGCTGTGTGCTGAGCCCTCTCCTGTACTCGCTCTACACCCACGACTGCAGTCCAGCCCACCCAGAGAACATCATCGTCAAGTTTGCTGAAGACACCACTGTGGTGGGGCTTATCTCAGGAGGAGACGAGTCGGCCTACAGGAGCGAGGTACTGAAGCTCTCAGCGTGGTGTTCAGTGAACAACCTGGCACTGAACCCGACAAAAACCAAAGAGATCATCGTAGACTTCAGGAGGAATACTACCGACCTCGCTCCCCTCGACATTAACGGCGAGTGTGTTGAGAGGGTCCACACCTTCAAGTTCCTCTGCGTCCTCATCACCAACAACCTTTCCTGGAAGGACAACACCACAGCTGTCATCAAGAAGGCCCAGCAGCGTCTGCACTTCCTGAGGGTGCTCAGGAAGAACAACTTGGCCACTAAGCTGCTGGTGACCTTCTACCGCTCTACCATCGAGAGCCTATTGACATACTGCATCACAGTGTGGTACGCCAGCTGCACTGAGGCCGACAGGATGAGGCTTCAGAGAGTCGTAAAAGCAGCACAGAGGATCATCGGCTGCCCTCTCCCCTCCCTGATGGACATGTACACCTCCCGCTGCCTCAGTAGAGCCAAAAACATTATCAAGGACAGCTCACACCCCGGCTTTCACCTGTTCAACCTGCTACCCTCCGGCAGGCGCTACAGGTGTATCACATCCAAAACAAACAGACTCAAAGACAGTTTTTTCCCAAGAGCCATCATTGCTCTTAACACCTGACAATGTCAATGTGACTCTGTACATATATACATATATATCATTACTATTATTAGTATTATAAATACACACTATTATTATTATTATTATTTATTTATTTATTTATATTATACATTACAGATTTTATTTTTATACTCCTGGAAATAATTACTGCACTTTATTCTGTATTCCTTTATCCCTTATCCCTAAGTGTGTATGCTGCGTGTATTTTGTTGTCTTATGTTGTGATGTTTTGTTTTTGTTTTGATGGCACCCTTGAAAGGGAGAAGCATTTATCTCATTGTACATGTATAATGACATTAAACTATTCTATTCTATTCTATTCTCTGCATGCACAGTAAACCACCAATCACAATAACATCTCGACCCGGTGACTAAAGGTGACTAAAGGTAAAAACACTGAATAAAGTAGTTTCATGTGTTTCTCCAGGGCAGTTCGGCACTGCTAACCGAGCTAGCTCAGCTTGTTGCTCTGATAACTTAAGATCCAGACGTCCGTGACTAAAATCCTTCATCCGGTTAAATATAGTTTAACAAATACCAATTGAATAGCATTAAAGTTCAAGAAAGGATGTTTGCAGAAAAAAAACGGTCTTTTCTTCAATTCCTGTATGTTTTCATATCGCAATATATATCGCAGTGGGGGAAAAATAAATCGCAATGTCCGTTTTTTCCAATATCGTGCAGCCCTAACGGAAAGGTATTTTGGTCCATTAACTTCTTTAATAAACTGTTATCGTGCAATTGCATAGGACTTGATCTGTACTGTACAGTGTTGGGTGTTACGGAGTTAGAGTAATATATTACTTTTTGCTGTAACGAAGTAATGTAACGCATTACTAATGAAATGTGGGTAATATATTACCCGTTACAATGCTCAGTAACGCAGTTACAACACATTTTAACATGAAATTAAATGGTGTTTTGTTTTTTAAGAATGTACTAACATAGCGAGACATTCCGACACCAGAGAAAACTTGTGCGGGTAGATTAGTAAACCTGTGTTTACCCTTCAGGCTTCGCGTCAGGATCTTCGGGGGTGCATAGGCATGCATTGCACCCCCAGTTGAATGTTAAGCACCCTCTATTCAAAAAAGAGAACGGAGCGAAAAATACAAACAACAAATTGTGTCAGGTGCGCGTGACCTGCTCCGCTGGGCGTGCATCATTTCCAAAGTGCTTCCACAGCAGTGACACACTGTGGATAATCATTTATACGAAAATGGTTAAAGCAACCATCACTAAACGCCAGCAACACTGCATCTTCTGCAGACAGTAGCAACAGGTCGGATGGGGACATCACGTTACCCTCCGTTGTGGACACTAGCTTACTCCCGCCTGACTCGCCGCCCTCGCCCCCGGAGCAGCAGTCTTCGTCGCCTGAAACTACGCCGCCCCTCTGCGGCCCGCAGGTGCCAGGATACCACGGCAAAACAGAGCCTGCCCAGGTATATCTAAACAAGTACCCGCCTGTACAGTGGGGTTAGGCGGTCATTTTGCAGCTCGTGATATAAAAATAGACTAGAATATTCATGTGAAAATAGTGCCATATTCTGCCATGCCTGTAGAAATGTTGGGTCAAATAATGCATACAATAGCACAGATGCCTTCACCACGAATGGCTACAAAACTATCTCATATCCCAAGTTTATCAACAAGCTAATGTTGCAGCTGAAATGTTCTCCAGGTCACAAAGTCAACCTCACATGATGATGTGATACCAGTTTTCAAGCACAGTAGATATTCTCTTCCCAGAGTATATGATGGTGATGATTTAGTACATGGTTTTAATAATACTTTTGCTTTTCAATGTTTGCCATTTCAAACCATGAGCTGGTTCAAATAATATTTGCCTTGATTTACAATATGTTCTCATTTGTTTTATCAGTACAGTTTTGAAGCTTTTGTGCTTTTCTTTGCCATAGTCCACTTTGGACTGGATGAAATATTTCAGGCTTGCACTTTTAACTCACTTGAAATGTTCTCACTTGCTTGGTTTCAAAACATAACAAATGCCATAATCTGTTCATTGGGGACCATCAATGCTATTTTTCATTGCTGTTGCTCATGTAAACCTACTACTGCTGCGCCCCCTGTAATCTCAGATGCACCCCGAGTCATTTTGTTCTGGAACCGGGCCTGTACACGGCCATATACTAAACACACTGCAGAGCCCATTCCGTGTCCTGTTAGTGTTTACTTCCTTTCTGCCTTCTTCTGGTGATTTATCTGACGTCCAGCGCTCCGTCTTTTAACCTCTTTTCCTTTCTCTTTCTTGATCCTCCTTAGCAACCTTCATTATAGTCCTTGACAGTGGTCTGTACTGTATTAACAACGTGTCATATGTTAAGAATTAACAATCAGAATCGAGTATTCAACTAAGCCGTGTAATACAAGTTGTTAGTAGCCTTAAGGGCCTACACAGTTGTTATGCTATACCACATCGCCCTGGATGCATAATGAGCTGCACTAAACTACATTTTAGCATTTAAAATACCTAGCCATTCTTTGACGGTTATTTTGGTGAAAGTAACTAAAAAGTAGTGTAACTCATTACATTTCAGAGACAGTAATATTGTAATGTAACTTATTACTTTCAAATGACAGAAATAAGTAATATATTACATTTTGGAAGTAACTTGCCCAACCCTGGTACTGTATTGCTTTAATATCCTCCACCACTTTTCAATTGAAGAGACAAAAACAACAAATGTCATTTTCTCTAATAATTGGTTGTCTTGCTGCTCCTACCATGCATCCTTAACCAGGGCAAACAAATCAATGGTGAAATGTTGTTCATATTTCCTTTGAATAGATAAGTTGTTACAGTCCTAGACTGTTTTGCACAATGCTTTGCTAAAACAAAATGCCCTCTGGGTTAGGTACCTCCAAACATTTTTTAGATCAAGTTAGGAAACTGTTATGTTTACAATTTGGTAACAATAATTCCAGCAGATTTCAAAGCTGGTTCCCAAGAAAATATTTAACTCCTCAGCATAATAATATAGCCCAATTCAGAATTTGATCCCTCTATTCATTGTCAGCTTTTGAGGTCAGGTCGATGGATTCATATGAGACCACACTGAACCTAGTGGGAGCCAAGAGGGAGTATGGTTACATATGGCGATGAGAAGAATGTCTTGTCACTTGGTGGTCTAGGTTTTGAAACCCAACTACAGACATGTACACTGGGGATAGGGCGGCTTTGTTGATGTGTCATTAGGGGAGGAGATTTGAATGCAAGGCAATAAGAAAGGGATGGGAATGAAGGGAAGAAATGAATGCAACATGTGTTTGTGGGTAAGACATTAACGTAAACAACAAGGAGTCAATCAAGCATGGCATGGGAAAGTGTTCTGTCCAAGAGAATAGATGTAAAAAAAGCTTGCTCACAACAATTTTTGGTTGGAAACAAAAACTAGATGAAAAGAGTACTTGTCAAATATTTTTCTTCGTAAGCTTTACAGACTTTCCATAAGCATAGGACATTGTAAACCTAATCTTGCCCATAAATGTTTATAAAACCACTTTTGGATATAACATACTGCATTATCTTCAATTCCCTTTTGTATCCATTCCATGTAGAAGTATTTTTCCAATTCTGCTTCATTTATTTTTTAAATAGCTTTTACATCAATGCCAAATGAGAAATGGAACTGAGAAAGAACGGCCTTGTAAAATCTGAAGTGAATATAAATGTATTAAGGTGTGTGTGTGTGTGTGTGTGTGTGTGTGTGTGTGTGTGTGTGTGTGTGTGTGTGTGTGTGTGTGTGTGTGTGTGTTAAAGTCCGACCCCTTTAGTGCCCCAGCCCCTGCTCTTGCAGCTCCTGCAGGTTTGGTGGTGTTCACATACCGAAAGGTTACAGCCGTGTAATGAGAATGTCATGCTAAGTGCAGCCTGTGATTCCTCCAGAAATCAGTCAAAGCAGCCCCAGGTCTGACAAAGAGCGGTTTGAGGTGAAGCGCAAACACTTTCAAAGTGTACCTGTGTAGTTTCTCTCTGACAGACAAGGGGATTCTCAAAGGAACTGGGTCTTGACATTGCAGGCTTTGGGGCACCTGAAGGACAGTTCTAGATCTTTAGTATTTATGAGGCCTTGAAATTATGACAGCAGTAAGTGCTGCCTTCTGGGGGCTCCGTCCTGCCCACAGTCCTTCCACATGTCCAACGCAACTGATTAATGGCTTCATTGGAAAACAAAACAGATTATGAATGGGCAGCCACAGCCAGAGGTGGGAGAAGTACTCAGATCTTGTACTTGAGTAAAAGTAGAAGTACCAGAGTGTAGGAATACTCTGTTACAGTAAAAGTCTAGCATTCGTTGAGCGTTACTCAAGTAAAAGTAGAAAAGTATAGAGTGGTGCAGGGATGACGTATTTACCCGGAAGTAAGCTGCGCTCGGGTTCCCTCAACAAGAAAGCAATGGGATTTCTCCATAGGATTTGGAAAATAGCTCGAAATAAGGTCTGTGGAAAACAAACCTGTTTGATAAATGCACGTTTTGTTCAGCTGGATAATATCCACATGTCTACCCTAGTTTTATTATTTTTGAATCATAAATCGAATTGCCAGAAGCAAATGCTAACGTTATGCTATAAAGGAACTACAGCAGGGTCGCTGCTTCAACGTCACGCCGACTTAAGATCCATATTCAAACATACAGATTCTAAATGGTACGAGTTGAAGCGTTTGTTTGAACAGTTTGCAGGAGGCAGGTACTTGCTTTCAAGCAGAACAGGGCAAACAAACAGGAGTGTTTACGTGTTCGGTGTAATGACGTAAAACGTCCTCCACAACTTCTGTAGTCCTATTCAGCCACTTGGTAACAACCATCGTTTTTCAGACACGTAAACTCTTCAAGAATCACCCTGCTGATGTATTTAATGTCGTAGAACAAAACGTGATCCGTCTCTCTTGTGTCAACCACAGACCTTATTTCCAGCCATTTTCCAACATTTTCCGAGATCCTATTGGCTCTGAGACGAGGGAACCCGTAGTGGTAAAATGCTAACTCACTTCCGGGTTTTAGGACTCGTCACTGCATCACTCTATTAGCATCAAAATATAGTTAAAGTAGCGACAGTAAAAGTAGTCATTGTTTGATTGGTCCATGTCAGAATAATATATATGATATGTTTTATAATGATTGATCATGAAAGTGTTCTCAAAGCTGGTAAAGGTGCAGCTAGTTTTATGATTTTAGCTGGATGCCAAGTCTCTTATTTGTCATCTCCTCGATCCCCGCTCTCACTGGAAGTTGATTGTTGTGCACCATCTAAAGGAGCTTATGTGTGCCGGATTTGTGCCAGTGTTTGTGTGTGACAGAGCTGGCTGCGTCATCACAAACGGACGTCCCTTAACGTGATGCTCCGAGGAAAGGACGTCCCATTGCTCTTAAAACTAATGTCCTTACTTCCTCTCTCTTCTCGTGGTTTCCTCATCATTAATCCAAATCTGTAAAGTAACTAAAGGTATTAAATAAATCTAGTGGAGTAGAAGTACACAAATTACCTCTCAATTGTAGTGGAGTACAAAGTAGCATGAAATAGAAATACTCAAGTAAATCAAAGTCTTTCCAAATTGTACTTAAGTACAGTATACTTGAGTAAATGTACTTGGTTACATCCCACATCTGGCAACAGCATATCTGAATCCTTGGATGGATGAAAGCCATATACAGGCAGGAAGTCTTATCACTGAGAAGGGTGCTGTACATTCCTCAAGTAGAAAGCTGAGTTATGTTCTTGAATGCTGCTGTAATCACACTATCTTTCTGGTTTATTTACACAGACGCTGAGCCACAAGCCCAACAAATCACACATGTCATTAAAGTTGGCTGGCAATCGTTCAAGTCCCACTAGACATGTGTCTTGGCCGCCCCTCCAGCCACGGAGGTTGAGGAGGATCCCGATCTGCTGCCCAGGCTGGGGCTTGTCTTGTGTTCTTGCGCCACGTCTGCTCACATATGGTTCAAATAAGCACCCAAACTCAGCGCTCTGTATTTAATGAAAGTCAGCCCTGGGGTAGTTCATCTTACTTAGCGCTTCCTTTAAACAGGGTCTCATTTTATTTTCTGCTATCTCTGAAAATCTCCTCTTTTGCTCCTGCAAAAAATATAAGGGATCTTCCTTTTAAGGACGTACTTTCAACAAAACCAAATTGAAGCTTCTATAGAAGCCATGCTTAATCTTCACCCAAAACATTCCCTTTGCTCTGTTCATCTTTGCACAACTCCACCCACAGTTCTAGGACAGACTGGTGTGGGGGGGGGGAGATGCTGACAGATCACTGAAACAACAAGAAAAGGGTGAATGGACGGCTAAGAAGAGTTTGAGATAAGTGTGGAGGGATGTGGGTACAAGTAGGACACAGAATTGTAGCCGGTGAGGAGCTGAGTGAAAAGAACTGCTTTGAGCAAATAAACGCCCCCTTACTCCTTGTGGTTTAGACCAGATTTACATTTAGTGGGCTAAAGTATAAGACGGAAGAGCTTTTGGAACCAAGCCACAACCCTCGGTTGAGGCCTCATTTACTGCTTGTTGATGGACGGTATCTTACTCAGTGATGAAGGAGGCTGATAATTATATTTGTATGACGTTTTTAAATGCATGCAGCAGGGGTGACGATGAAGACAAGACTAAAACAATCTGTATAGTCCAGGTTTTCTTGTCTGCAATGTAAATGGAACTTTAAACTTGCTATCATTTGAGTGTATTTACTGGACTGCCTGCAGGTCTGTAACCGACAAAGAGAATACATGAAAAGGTCAGAGATTCAGCAACTGATAGTAGAGCTGTGTTTACTGTATGATGTATGGAACATGCCAGAGGCTGTCATTCTCTGGAACATTCATCTCTGACACTCCTGAGGTGTGTATTGGGTGGGATGGTTTTAGTAATATTGGTAAACCATTTCATGTACATTCCTCAAACATATTTAACATTTCTCAATTTAAGGGGCTTCCAAGAGGAGCGCCCTTTGCCCTGGCCTTTGGCAATCCAGTAAAGATCAGTGGAAGTAGGATGGGGTTGTAGAGCGCAACAACTGTGGTTGAAGGGAGAGGTCTGAGCCTCGAATCTCATCATTGCAGCTTAAAGGAAAGCAGACAGGTTGAAATGGTTCTGATGCTTTGAGTTTCCCAGGGGACGGACAGCGTGGAGATCTTTTCTCAAGCTCCTGTTGCTGGTTAAAGTTACAGTGCTTTTCTACAGCTTAACCAGCAGCAGTGCACAACTACTTCAATTAATCTGCCATGTCTATTTCATTCATTGATAACATTTATATCTTACATGCTCTTGCATTTACTCCCAAAGTAAGTACTTTTTTTTTTTTTCTACCTTTATTTATTTGTAAGTACTACACAGCGTTTACCTCTATTAAGCTTTGATTTGCTCATTTGCAGGTCAAAACAACTTGACTGAAACCAGGATATATTTATAAAACATATTAATAGTATATTGCTATCGGATTGGTTACAAGTCAAAAGCACAATAATAGCGTGTCTACACCAGTGTTTTAAAAAGTACCCAGATCATTTAATTAAGTAAAAGTACAAATACTTTGGACTTAAATTACTCCATTACATGTCAAAGTTCTGATTT